>ML243741.1:0-11904 GCA_005239495.1 Nicotiana undulata
CGAGGTTAGGCTTGGCACTTACTCAGTACATGGGGTCGGTTGTACTGATACTACACTGCACTTCCTTGTGTTGTGCAGACCCTGCTACCGGACCCCGTGGAGCGTTCTGAGGGAGTTACCTTCAGTCCACGTCAGAGCTTCGAGGTATACACTGGCGTTCGTGGATCCCGAGGCTTCTCTCTTTTATCGTTTCATTGTCTTTCTTATTATTTCCAAGACAGTGTAGCATTTTCATTTCCAAACATGTATTTAGTATTCCAGTAGTTAGTCCGTGAGATTGTGACACCCCGGTTTGAGATTGTTCGTTGTAGATATCTTATCATATTCATTTTGAGTTTTCTAAGATATTGTTATTATTTCTCTGCTGTGAAACAATTGAAGGGATTTGGAAGGCCCAGTAAAGTTGTGAGAGTTACTAGTGTGGGAAGTTTTACGCTATTTATGTTTATCATGTCTTCATTTTTCGCATACTTAAAGTTTTCATTATCTTTATTAAGAAAGTGCTTACAGGATTTTGTTGGGGATTTGTTGAAAGTGACAAATTATCGTTTTGCTCAGTTTTAAATGATTTAAAAATTGCTATTGCAAGTTATACGTTGGCTGGCCTAGCAGGTTCAACGTTAGGCGCAGTCACGGCCCAAAGGGTGGGAATTTGGGGCGTGACAATTCTTTTTTGCGTTTTTTGCTTTTTACAATTCTTATGCCTAGAGGCGAAGCTATGTTGGTCCAAGGGTTGTCAACTGACCATCTTTTACCAAAAAATTATACTTCGTATAAGGTAAAATATTACTTGTTGTTGATAAAAAATCGACTTCAAACACTTTTGCATAACTCACCGACAATGGGTGTTTAAAATTTAAACACCCTTATTAAATTTTCTGACTTCGTCACTACATATTCGGTGGGTGTTGTTTCTTCTCACGGCAATAGAAAATGCCTGACTGTATTCTTCTATATTTAAACTGTATATCAATTTGGAGTTTATTATAGCGTCATTAATGCCAAATTAATTCACAAACATGTCAGCTTTTCCTTATTGTACGAAATAAAATGATAACACGTGATTTCACGACCCAAGTGAATAGTATGGTTCCTGCTATCATTTAGTCTTAAATGAAAAAGTACGTAAAACTTTTTATGAATAGTCACAATCATAGTCACGAGAAACAAAATAGAGAAGATTTGTCTTTTTTGCGAATGTGAAAAACGGACTAGTCTTTGTTTATGGTTTTGATGGCTAATGTTTCGAGTTTTGAATACCCATGTGCTATACTTCCCCCGTCTCATATTATGTGTCGTGTTTCTCTTTTACCCGCCTCCTAAGAAATACTAATTAGAAAAGAGATTAGGCTATTCTATTATTAATTTATGTCTTAAGATATAATCTTTTTCATTGGATATATTTATTCTATTTATGTGTTATCTCTATCTTAAAGAACAATTATTTCTAAGAGTAAAAAAAGAAAAATATAATTAATTTTGGTTTTGAATTTCTAAAATGACAGATAATATGAAACAATTATTTTTAATAACTATGACAATTAATACAAGACGGAGGGAGTAATTGGCAAGAAAATAAGAACTTCGAGTTTGCCCCTCCATTATTCATTCAATAATTGGAGCTGGAAGGCCAATACTCCCTCTGTTTCAAATTAGATGAGGTACTTTTCTTTTTGGTTTGTTGCAAAACAAATGTCACATTTCTAAATTTGAAAATAATTCAACTTTAAACTTTTCATTTTACATATTTTACCCTTAATGAGAAGCTTTTATAACCACAAAAATATCATGTCCCCATAAAGTTTTACTCCTTAAGCTTTTAATATCACAAGTTTCAAAAATCTTCTTTTATTCTTAAACTCTGTGCCGAGTCAAACTACATCATCTAATAATTCTAGTATATTATGCTCGAGTATTTTCCGAATTTTGAACAATGTTTTTCCTTCAAATTTATCTTTATACGAAAAGTCGCTAAATTTCGATTACTTTTGACTGTGACTATTTTTAAACGACCACTTGTAAATCTGACTATTTTTGCATTTCTCATTTGTTAGACATACTAGATTTATAGGTATTTAAAAAATAGTATTTAATATTTTTAATATAAAAGTAGACTTTCTCGTATAAAAAAGAACTTTTTTTAAGTTATGTCAATAAAGTAATTATTTGGCTTACTTAAAAATGGATAGTATGAAACTATGAATAGCTAACTTGTGAATTCAAAATTTGAAATCGATATGACAATGGAAATGATACAAGTAGAAGATACTACTCTAATCCATATACCCTATCAGTCAAATGAGATGATTTTTTTTTCCAAATGCTTATATTACTTACAGAATAATGTTAATAATTTTTATAACAATTGCCTCATTAAAAGAAATTTTTTCAAAATTAAATTGAATATATCCTAGCTAAGATCAATAGTGTCTCAAAAAAGATTAAATAAATCAGCTATATTAGTTGAAAAAATTTATTTGAAAAAAATGACTATAAATATATTGTTAACAATTTTGCATCTCAAAAATCTACAAGACTAAATGTCAAATAAAAAAATAAATTATAATATTTTTCTAAGAAAAAAATAGGCCTCACATTGAAATTTTAGTTTAGACCACATATGTGCTTAGCTGCCCTTGGATATGGATGCGGGTATTTGACGCAAATTCATCTAAAATAAGTTCGTTCACATAAATTTTAGGTTCGACGGTAGCACATTTCTTTTTGTTGAAGAGTAAATTAGGAGTATATATTTTTGTCAAATATATTTAATTCGATTTCTATTTACTAATTAAGTTAAAAACCAATTATTATTTTGTAATTTTGTTACATTGAATTAATTAAATTTCATTGTTTACTAGTAATAGTCGTTACTCAATTTAGTTGAGGATGCTGAGATACGACTTGCTTTTTGATAGATCGACACGAATCCTATCAATACTTTTGGAATATTCGAAAAGTGTACAGTATGTGTCATCATCCAAACTAGACAAGCTCAAAAGCAGGGGCGGATACATATGAGAGGAAGCGGGTTCATGTGAATCTATCCTCTCCCTATATCATGTATAGCACTAATAATATTTACCTTGTTATGAAATAATAAAAGAAGAAGATTAATATTGCAGAGAAAGAGAGAGAGAATTCTTATTGAATTTAGGAATGAATTACAATGGAATAGAACTCCTTTATTTATAGGGGAAAAGTGACTTAGCCACCAAGTAACAAAGCCTATAATCTCTATAGAATATAGACATTCACCTTAAATACAATTATATTTATAACACTCCCCCTTGAATGTCTATTCAACAGATAATATGCCTCGTTAAAACCTTAACTAAAATAAAACCTAGTGGCAAAAAAATTCTAGAGAAGGAAAAAGAGTACACATATCTAACAATACGCTTTTTGGTTACCTCATTAAAAACCTTGCAAGAAAAACCTAGTGGGACAAAACCTTGTAAGGGAAAAAGAGTACAACGCGTATTAACTCCCCCTGATGAGAGCATCAATTCACATCCTTGAGCCTTCGCATTCAAATCTTGTGCACTAGCTTCTTGAAGGTTGACGTCACCAGAGATTTGATGAATATTAACTTCAATAAATATGTCGCACCTTCAAAATCTTCGCTATTACATTATCATGCTTATAGTTATAGCTCTACACAAATTGCACTTAGGATGTAGTACTTCATGGCCAAGAATTCTATATGATTTAAGCAATATCCTTCAGGAATTGTCATATAAGTTAAGTCATATAATAGACTTTAATTAGATGCATATCGAGTCTTCATGTCATGCTAGACAAATAAGATATCAAAAACTGATTGCACATATCATTGACTTTATACTTTCAAGTGTTTGAACTACATGTCCAAAACTACATGTCCTTCATATGAAACCAATTCTATTTGAATTGTGTCTCTTCCATTTGGCCAATATTTTTGTGTATGTATTCGATAGACTTAAGATCCTCATTTATACTTAGCGCTATGATAGATGTCGTCGACGAACATTTTATATCGGTTCCAATATTTTTTTTCCGTAAAGACATAACATAGAGATCTCTTCATTAATATATTAAGGTACCTAAACCTCTCTTGAGATTTTATGAAGTGTTATGTCATGTGATCTTCTAGATCACTTGCCTCCTTTATTATGATCATTTTTACCATTTGCTCATTTTCTTTATCAAGAAGTTTATTTGAACCGATTTGTCTATACGCTTTAAGCGTACCATAGACTTTGTCCTTCTAGGACATAATATGAGCATTTGCAATGAGAATATTATTACTTTATGTGGGCCAGCAAATGTGTCTGGCATGCGTTGCAATATGTTGCAAATAAATTATCTTTTTATGAACTTCAAGTCCATATTATCTGATTTGAGGATCTAAATGTATAAATGATAATTCATTCCACGTAACTTTTTCTCAATTGTTTATTCTTGTCTCCCCCTCATGTTAGAAAAACTAACTTTCTTCCTCAACTTTGGGAACCCATCTTTGTGTGTTATGATGTTAATCAAAATATACACCGCACGTCAATAATAATAAGATGGAATTATTTGGTTCCTGACCCTGAACCACTTGTGAGGGAAGAATGTAATATGCTTTCGTGTATAACGTATATCAAAATGATGTAGATAACGATATTCTCATAAGAAATAGTTTAGCTATTAAGTAAAGGCACTCATTAAATCATTTTGCTAAACGAAACCAACTTATCAAGATGAACTATCTTGAATAGAAAATCTGAAAATTATGCTCGAAATTAAATTATTGAGCAAGTTACCTCGCAAATACCATGTTGCGAGTTAATAATAGTCCCGCATGTAACCATATCATAGATGCATCATATGTGGTATACATGGCATGTGAACATGCCCATATTCACCTTTGATATTTCCAGCATTAATGAGATTCAATCCCAATTATTATTTAATGAGAACAAGCAACATAAGAGAATTCGTAAAGAACTTTCTAGTTCTTTAATATTTACCCATGTGGATTCTCTTTTATTTTTGCACATCATACTTAAATTGATATGACTAAACTTGTTATGCCAACTGGATAAATTATCAATATTGATAGAGTTCAGGTTTACACCATGACATGTGCAATTATCAATAAACTCCAAATTTATTATGATATGGATTTTTATATCAATAAATATCCACTTTATTGTGGTATTCTTTTATTTGTGTAGTACAAACTGAAGAATAAAGCGGGTAGCTTTCACATACATATTACCCCGCTACAAGTTTTAGTAGTAGAAGATATTAAATCTTTCTTTTATTTATAATCTCAGTATAACCAATCGTTTTCGCGAATACTTTAAAAACTCAATAAGTTTCTTTGAGACTTACTACAACATAATAAATTGACATGATAATCAATTGTATTCCTCCAAAATAGTAATAATTGGCTCTTTCAGAGCTCTCAATTAATTTGGTACTACCACATATTCATCAACATCCATGTGGTGAATATCACTCTCAAGGAGAAAGTTATAAATTATGGTCATTGTCAAAATTATATGCAAGATCTGTTTCTTGCATTAACGTTATTCTTTAGTAATCACATTGCCAAAATATTTTGATGTACAATAGGTACATGACCAATGACCATTCATGCCATAATAATGACATTATTTTCTTATATCATCTCAAACCTCCTTTTAGAGATGAGTGTGGTATATTCACTACCACTAGCACGTTCATATTCTTCCAAGAATGAATATGTATTCATAAATCAGATGTTGTCACATTCTCATCATGAATGGACCATAATCATCTATATGTGCTTTACAAAATCTCATGTCAAATCGATGACAAATATTACTTTCAAAGAGTGAAAGATTATTTTGAGAATTCTTATTATTCTCATTATCACAAATATGACGATTATAATTTCGTCTATTGTCACGTCCATATCCATTGATACCTTCACGGTAATAATTTGTCTTCTTTCAGACTTATCACATATTGCTATCACATTCACTTAAGCGGAATGAGAATGAAGCAAATTCAATGGGACGAGTTTTCGCTTCTTTGCCCACAACCATACATGAATTTGATCATGGCAAGGCATATAAATTTTACCACTTCGGGTTATTATTTCTTGTAAACTCTATAAGAGTTATAATCAAAGTTTATTATCTTTGCTTGAATTTAAAATTAAAATATAGAATTTCAAGAATTTAAAATAGAAAAATAAAGTAAAGTACTTACCTTAAATCCAGAATTTAATCATGAAGGAAGTTTATGGAACAATTGACAATCAATAAGCTCAATTCCAAAGCTTCTACTCAAATTGGTTAGTCTCGTGCTGATAACGTGTTATGAAACAATAAAAGAAGAAGAACAATATTGTAGAGAAAGAGAGCGGGAATTCTTATTAAATTTTGGGATGAATTGCAATGGAATAGAACACCTCTATTTATAGGGGAAAAGTGACTTAGTCACCAAGTAACAAAGCCTAGAATCTCTCTAGAATATAGACATTCACCTTAAATACAATTTTATTTATAACATACCTTAAATATTTAAATTAACTTAGGTAAATTCAGGCTCAAGTGAACACTTTAGTCATTAGTAAAACAATTTAGTGCATTAGTAAGGAGGTCCGATGCCCGTACTCTTTTTTCTTTTAAATTATATTTTAGCGTGTGTTTGGTACGGAAAATATTTTTCTATTTTTCTATGTTTGATTGGCTTAACTGTTTTGGAAAACGTTTTTCTTATCAACTCTTTTTTTTCTCCAATTGGAGGAAAATATTTTCCTTATCAAGAGAAGGGAAAACATTTTCAAAATTCTTTCTCAACCTTCCCCACCCTATTTCTCACCCTCACCAACCCACCCCACACCCACTTACCCAACTCCACCCTCTCTCTCCAAAAAGGCTTTGTTTTTCAAATTTCAGTTTTGTTTTTCTGTCACCACCCACCCTGCTACCCCCACCCCCACCCACCCTCTCCCCACTCCCCGAAAAAAAATAACTTTTTAATATATTTTCAGTTTTAGTTTTTTAATCTTTCGGTTTACAAGTTCCAAAGTTATGAGTTCCGAGGTATATGTGTTTGGAAGTTCACGGGTTTAGAAATTATAAAGTTTACGGATTTGAAAGTTCGCGGTTTCAAAAGTTTAGCGGATCGGAAGTTTATGAAATTTGTGGGTTCGGAATATTGTTGGTTCGAAAGTTTATGGCTTCATGTTTATTGTATCTAAATTATTTATGAATACTCTTGAAAAATTATTTTTCTTAATTTTTGTAACAAAGAAATGAATAAGATTACTACTTGTTTTCCAAGAAAATATTCTCTTGAAATATATTTTTTGTTATAACAAACACACCCTTAATTAATAAATAGGATTAAATCCCCATGCTCTGTCGCCTTTTCTAATTAAATACACTTTTTGTTTCTTTTTTTCTTTTTTGTTGGTTACACTTTTTTTTTTCCTTCTCTTTGTTTAGTTTTTGATTTTTAAAATTTCAAAACCAAAAATGCATCTCTCAAACACCTCGAAAACTCGGGTTTTTAGCGCTTATAGTACACCATGCTGTTGAAATTCAAGATAGGAATTTTTACCTTTCTATGCCACATATGAAACCTTATTACCCTCAATGTTTAAAGTTAGAGTTAATTACACTTAGTATACTAAAGTACCAATTATATACCATAATTAATTTTGGGATCTAATTAATGGGGCAGTTTTCTACTGCATAATTAAAGGACTGTACATTCCCTCGTTTCTCTCTCCTTACCCCTCAATCCTCCCCCCCNCTTCACCCCCCTCCCACGTTTACCTTCTGTTATCTTCTTTATAGAATTACAGCTACCCATATTCTTCATAATTCTTCATTTAAATTCACCAAAAATTGAAGTTATCATTCTACAAAGTTGGTTCACATTTTTAGTCAAGTTGAAGTTAAACCATGAAGAACATCGAATCTCCAAAACAAATACCTAAAAAGTCTGCAGTAGGTGATATCCCCTCATTTGATTTGGGTGTTTTAACACCAAAATCACCCCAAAAATAAGTAAAATCTTCACATGCAATTGAAGAGACTACTCATAGTTCATCTCCCAGACAAATCCGAGCCGAGATGAGAACAAAACAAAAGCATGATGTAGATGTTGGAGGAAGTTCTACACCAGACAAACAACTCAAACGAAAAGGGAAAGAGGTTTTTGTAGACGACGACTTTGCTGAAGAGGTCCCTAAAATTCCAACAGGAAAGAAACCCAAGGTGTCTCCTGCTTCTCAAAACAAAAAATGAAGAAACAGTCCAAAAAATACCCAAAATTGGTTCAAAAAAAATCTTTGGTGAAGGTAAACATTTATTAGTTTCGTTTTTAGTTTTTTAGTTTGGTTTTGGATGTGAAAATCTATGTTTTAAGTGTTTTAGTAAAGTGTAGATTAATTGTCTTAATTTTGTAGATAATTTGTAGTTGTGATGTTCTACAGTTTATAATTGTAGTTTTTTTGTAGTGATTTTGTAGTTATATTGTGGTTAGCTTTTAAAATTTGAAACAGAGTTGTAGTTACTTTTTTCTTCCTGTATTTTTGTAGACAATGTTTTATATTTGTAGATGTTTTGTAGTATTTTGTAGTTATATGTGTGGGAAGGCTGTACTGTTTTGAAGCAGATTTGTATGTCTTTTTTGGTTGCTGCCTTTTTTTGTAGAAAATGATTTGTTTTTAGCTATTGTGTAGTGATTTTGTGGTTATATAGTAGATAATATGTAGATTAATGTTTTCTTTTTATGCAGTTTACTAATGTGAATTAATTTATCATTTTGTGCAAAATGGACATTATTTTTCCCCTCATAATGTGGATTATGGAGTGCTTAGATTCCACACTTTGTGTGATCCTAGCATTCCTAGCCAGATAAAAGAGTTATTGTCTCCAAATGCTTTGAAGCTTTTTAAAAACACATATTTTGGTTTCTTTCTGTTTCCCCCCCCCCCCATTTGCATGCAAAACCAAGTCATTCATCTTCTGATGAAGTATGAACTGACTAAGTCTAATGCATCATTTTTTTTAGTCCACTTGAAGGGTGAAAAATTGAATTTTTCATTGAGAGAGTTTGCTTTAATTACCGGTTTAAATTGTGTGAATCAGGTTACAGATTATGGATATACTTCTAGTTATGTTAGCAAGCTAATGAATAGCTATTTTCCTAACAAAAAAAAAGGTAGATAAGTGGTATTTGAAAAACATAGTAACAAATAGATCTTGGGTAAACGATGAGGATGCAGTCAAGTTGTGCATTCTTTATCTTTTGGAATTTTTTGTTTGCCCTTCTGACAAAGACCATGTGTCTTTTATAGACCACTTTAGGTTCTATTTGGTAGAGTCTGGTCAGTTTGTGTCATACCCATGGGGTATTAAATCGTTCAATCAGGTTATGGAATCTGTTAGGCACCAGCTAAATCTCCATGTACATTCTTATCTCATACGGGGATTCTCATTAGCATTGCAAGTATAGTTTTATGAGTGTTGCTCGACCGTCAGCACTGAGCTTGCTACAAGGTGTTCTGACTCAATACCTCGCATATTAAGATGGTCAGCTACTAAGGGGCAGATTTGGTTAGCTGCCTTTGAAGAGAAGATGATAAAGCCTGAGTGAATTACGGTAAAAAATTTCATTCTTTTATGATTCTACATTTTCCTTCATAATATCTACACTTACTCTACATTTTCTGCCTTAATCTAACTAACTGTTTTTTTTCCTCATTCAGTTCACAAGCATGAGTGAATCTGGAGAAGAGATTGGAGTGCTTACTTTGCCAAACAAAATTGAGTATGAAGATCAAGAAGGTGAACAATCATCTGAGGTTCCCAATGCTGATCCTCCAACATTGGAACCCAAACAAACAGATTTTCAAGAGGACAAGAACTTTGTGGCTAAGAAGCTCAGAAAGTTAGAAAAGGGAATTGAGCAGGTAATATAATGAACTACAATATATTTACAATTTATCGACATTTCATGAACAACCTACTTAATATATACAAATTTGTTCATTCTGACATATTCCTATCTATAATTGCACATATTTATTAATTTATGTTAGGACACATTATAAAATTAACAACTTACTATATTTTTAAATTGTAGGTTGATGGAAAGCTAGAGAATTTTAGGAAGGCTGTATTTGTGGAACTCCATGTCCTTCGAGTGTTTATAGATGATTCTGTGAAGACTGTTTTGAATTTGATAAACAGGAGAAATGATGAGGATGAGGCAAAGGTAAGAGTTGACATATATTTATATACCAAAACAAATTATGACATATGAAACAATATACTCAAACTAACATAAATTATTTAGTTTGCAGGTAGTTCAACCAAAAATAATGACCAACAAAAAAGAGTGAACAACCAGCAATTTCAGTTCAATATTGGTGAACAAGTGCATGCAAGCACCAACAACACAAGTATCTATAAAATTCCTACAATTATATACACTTAGTATAAAACTTTATAGAGCATATCCACATTATTCACATTTTATCTACAACTTCCTACATATATCTACAACTTTCAAGGCAGCATTATCTAGTATTATTTATTATTTTTAATTATAAATTGAAGTTGCAGTTTGTCCAGAACATGTTCCAGCACATGTTGACTTATATACAGAATTTCAAGTTGCAGCTGATGAAGACCAAGCAGGTATAATATCATATTGTCATTCAGAGATATATTATTGTTGTTTATACATTTTTACATTCATGTTAAGTAAGTTATGTATTATGTTACAGAGATTGAAGATATCAATGCACAGTCCCCAATTCACGGAGTGACTGTAGCAGCTCAGACAGAACAGGTCATTGAGAAATAGGGAAATGAAGGTGAAGATGCACAGCATGTGAATGAAGGTGTTTCTGAAGGATCAGGCATTGAGAAGAAGGGTGTCACATTGGATGATTTTGGGTTGCCCGACAACTTAACATAATTGGTTAAGTATGGCGAGCCCATACCAGATGAAGCAACACCTATGCATCCGGGGAGAACCAGGCATCCGGGGAGAACCAGGCATCCGGGGAAGCATGCACGATCACCTTTCATACCTCTATACAGTTCTGGAGGAAGCAACTCTCTTAGACCTAAATTTTTCTACCTCAAGCAACCCTTCACTACTGTTATAGGTGAAAATGTAGATCCTTATGTGTTAGATAAATTCAACAAGTGATTATACCACTGTAATGCCAAAGGATCTAAGAGGTATGAATGCTTAATTTGACACTTTCATTTTAGCATTTAAAGTTGAAATATGTAACTCATTCTCTGATTTTTTTTATTGGACATTTATTTGTTGTTACAGGAGGAAGGCTCTGTTTTCCATAAAGGATAACCAAATCAAGCCTTGGTCAGACCTTGGAATTGAAAAGGTGGATAAGAAGGACTGCTTTTATTCCCTTGCTCACCCCGGACAAGTCCTGAATGACTCGGTAAGTATCAAAGAATAAATTCACAAGATATAATTTGTTTTCTGTTTTTGTAGTTTAATTATAGTTATATTGTAGATATGAAATATATGTGATCGTGACTTGTATTTGTCATGACCCCAAATCCTAACAGGTCGTGATGGCGCCTATCGTGGAACTAGGCTAGCCAACCATCACATTACTACGCATTTATTCTCATTTAACAGTTCATAATGCAAAATAAACAGCAATTCAATAAAGAATAACTTATATAGGTCTAACGCCCCCAATAATAACCTAACAACTCTAAACATCCTCCCAGAACTGGAGTCAATAGTCATGAGCATCTAAGAATAATTAAATCTAACTCTGCTAAAACTATAATATAAGTCTCTGAATCAAGAGCTAAAAACATAATAAGGAAAGGAAATGGAGAAGCTGTGGACGCTGGACAGCTACCTCGAAATCCC
>MDKH01037916.1:0-20402 GCA_005239495.1 Nicotiana undulata
CACGTACCTAAGGTACCAACCTCTGTCTTTATCATCACCAGGGGTTACTAACACCCTCTTACTTTGGGCAACTAAAGTAAAAACCCCCTGACGGAATAAAGCAGGATAATACAAATGCAACACATGAGGAAGGGTAAAAGGAATGGAAACCTTTGAAGCCAAGACTCTCAAACAGGCGACAACACGCCATACTAGGGGACCAACTTGTCCTAAACAAATATTAAAAAAGCGACAAAACTATATAATCACAGGATCAACAGTAGGTTGAAATCCTAACGTAAAAGGATAAGTGAAAACATAAGAAAAACCAGCTTTAAAGGATGTAATCCTTTGAATACTACTTGGCACGAGAACAGGAACATTAGACTCCCAAAAAAATTCCCTACGAACAATGGGAATGTGACCCACAGTAATGATAGTGGCATATTTCTCATTACTATCTAGAGAAAGAGATTGTTCAGTAATAGGAGAATTTACTTCTGGAAAAGTTATCTCAGAAGGGATGATTTCGTCAACTCTAGGTTCATGAAAATCATCCCTACTCCTAGAAACAGATTGAGAAGATCTACCTCTCGGGGAAAACAACGCCCTAGCAGGGGAAGAAGAAGAAGAACCTCTAGAAAAAGTACGTCCAAGGCTCCTTAGTCGGCCACCTCTTCGACTCCTCGTCGGAGCAGAAGAAGAAGCTAGAGCCTCAACATCAATAACCTTTTCAGAATGGCCTGATGAAGACATATTTATAAAGTCTAAAGAAGAAATTCTTTCACAAACAGAAAATTGAGATGCAGAAGTTTTCGTTTTTCGTGCTAAGGAAGAAAGGAAGAAGACTATTTATACTTAATGGCAACCGTCAAAGATTGAAAAGGTAATGATGGAAGGTCATAATCAAAAGTGTCACTTTGGGACTGATGCAGCCGCAAAAAAGCCCTAAAAGGCGCTAAGTCGTTTCAGAACCAATCAGAAATGAACACGTGAAAGAAGAATTAAATGGAAGTACTATGCAAAGCATGCGTCAATAAAAGAATACAAAGTTTCGAGATAAAGCGGCAGAAAAATATTCACGCCATAAATGAACATCCACTTACCAAGTATTATACGCTCAATACATGGCAAGTGGGGGGACTATCTGTATTGGTAAAAAATATAGTCTTACACGTGTACAGATTATAGATGACTCAGCTAGCCAGGTGGACCAATCAAAATATCACACGCGGATGCGAGATAAAGAGGTACGGGCAATGTAAGAAATTAGCCACGGAAAAGATCACTAAAGAAAAAAGGCATGGTCACAGCGAATCCGGACACAATAACAGGCCGATTCAAAGATCAGCAAGAAATGCCTCGTACGTTACACAATTCCTAAAATAACACTTACTAGTCATTTTTATAACGCCTCATAAATGTAATAATTAAGCATTAAATAGGCTTCATGACAGTAATACAAACGTTGTACTAGGAAAACATTCCTATAAAAGGAATGTCAATGTAACAAACAGGGGATCGGATTTCGAGCAATATAAGTTACTGTTTCTTTTTTATTCTCAACGATTGCTTTTTATTCTTTGTTTGATTGATCCGATTATCAGTAACCCGAGTTTTTCCTGAAATTAAGCTTTAGTCAAAAGGTTCATGTTTTGGTTAAACACCAACCTCTGTCCTTATCATCTCCAGGGGTTACCAACACTCTTTTACTCTTTGCAGCAAGAGTAAAAACCCCTTGACGAAATAGGACAGTAGAGTAGAGATGAATGAGATGGATAAAAGTAAAAGGAACTGAGGCTAAAGAAGCTAAACTCCTAAGACATGCGACAACTCGCCACACAAGCGGACCAACTTGTCCTAAGCAAATATTAAAGAAACGGCAAAACTCGATTATGACCGGATCAATGGGAGGTCTAAACCCTAAAGTGAAAGGGTACGTATAAACAAAAGAATATCCCGTCTTGTAAGACGTGATTCTTTGATTACTATTCGGAATATAGACGGGTAAATTAGACCTCCAAAAACATTCCCTACGAACTAGGGAAATCTAACCTTCCATAATAATGGTTGGGTATCTCTCGACACTATCAAGAGAAGAAGACTGATCCACCAGACCTTGATTGTCCCTATTAAAGACGAATTCAGCGGGAATAATCTCATCAACTCAGGGTTGACGAAGGTGTTCATCTCTACCTCTAGACAAAGAACGGGAAGCCCTAGCCCTAGGGGAAACTGGAGACCTGGCAGAAGAAGGGGAGACTATTTGAGAAATAGAAGAGCCTCTGGAATGAGTGGATCCTAGACTCCTTAGTCTACCACCCCTCCGACTTCTAGTCAGAGCAGAAGAAGGTGTTAAGTTCTCTACATCTATTACTCTTTTGGGTTGATTTGAAGAAGACATGTTTACAAAAGCAAGGAAAAATTCTTTACAAGTAAAAGAGACAAGTTAGAAAGTGTTTCGTGAAAGTAAAGAAAAGAAGAAGGGTATTTATACTTAAGGCCAACCGTCAAACATGAAAAAAAATAATGATGAAAAGTCATAATGGAAGATGTCACTTCGGGACTGCCGCAGCCGCAAAAAGCCCTAAAAGACGCCGAATAATTGCAGAACCAATCCGAGAAGGAAACGTGGTATGGGCATTAAATGGAAGTGACAAATGACGCCTATGTTCATGGAATGATACAACGCTTAGAGACAAAGCGACGACAAAATATTCCCTCCATAAATATGTATCCACTTACCAAATATTAATCGATAAATATATGGTAAGTGGGGGGACTATCTGTATTGGTAAAAAAGAGTCTCACACGTAAGCTGACTCTTGACTACTCAGCCAGCTACGTGGATCAAGGAAAATGCAACAGCTGGATATGATTCTATAAAGAGGAACGAAACAAAGAGGCACGGTTCAATAAACCTTTGAGTTCATCAGCTACGAGGAACTCAACCTAATCAAGACGAGGAAGAGACACGGTCAAAGTGAATCCGGACAGAGCTACGGGTAGATTCGAGAATCCTCAATTAATGACCTATACATTATGTAACTTTCACACAACAGTTATGGTTACCCTTTGTAACGCCTCATTAATGTAATAATTAGTCATTAATGAGCGATCATTGCAAGAATCAAACGTTATATTAAGAAACCCCCCTATATAAAGGAAGGGAATGTAACTTGTAATGGGCACCTGGACATCGAATACAACCTACTTTACTTTTCCACATATCAAACTATTGTCTTTTACTTATTCCTCTTTATTCAATATAATTTCTTTGATTATCAGTAACCCGCATTCATCCTAAAAATAGCTTTGGTCAAAGGATCTAATTATTTGGTTAAACAATAGTAAGTTGGTGATTGTTTACCTTTGTCTTCCCTTACTAGTACTGCACTTACGACAATTTCTGCAACGGCAAGATAGACATACAGTCTTTCCCCCTCTTTTGGCTTTGATAGCAGCGGGGGTTTTGATAGGTAGGACTTCATATCCTTGAGAGCCTGTTGACATTCCTCAGTCCATTCGAACTGATTCTTCTTTTTAAGAACTGAAAAGAATTTATAACTTTTCTCCGAATACCTGAAAATAAATCTTCCCAGGGCTGCGATTCTGCCTGTTAGTCTTTGAACTTCTTTTTTATTTGTAAGTATATTAGGTATTTCCTCGATAGCTTTAATTTGAACAGGATTTACTTCTATTCCTCTATTTGACACAAGGAAACCCAAAAACTTACCTGATTCTCCGCCAAAGGCGCATTTTTCTGGATTTAGTTTCATATTATACCTGCGTAAAATTTTGAAGGTATTTGAAAGATGGTGGAAATGTTATTCCTCTTGTGTTGATTTCACCAGCATGTCATCGATGTAAACTTCCATCGTTTTTCCCAGATGTTCCTGGAACATCTTGGTCACAAGCCTTTGGTACGTGGCTCCAACATTTTTCAGGCCAAAAGGCATGACTTTGTAACAATAAGTCCCTCTGTTTGTAATAAAGGAAGTTTTTTCCTCGTCTGAGGGATCCATTTTGATCTGATTATAACCAGAGTATGCATCTAGAAAGCTTAACAATTCATGACCTGCAGTGGCATCAATCATTTGATCTATGTGCGGCAGTGGAAATGAATCTTTAGGGCATGCTTTATTTAAATCCTTATAATCTACGCATACTCTCCATTTACCATTCTTTTTGGGCACCACCACAGTATTGGCTAACCAATTAGGGTACTTTACCTCATGTATTGAACCAATTTGCAAGAGTTTTTGTACCTCTTCGTCAATTACTTGGTTCATGAATGATCCCTGCTTTCTTTTCTTTTGCTTGACAAGTACGAATGATGGATCTTCATTTAGCTTATGAGTCATCTCTTCCGGTGGGATACCTGTCATGTATGAATGGGACCATGCAAAAATATTTGCATTTTTTCGGCTAGGGCTTAGCCTCGTGCCTATGTGAACTTTCTGTTCAGGCTTTTGTTCAGACAATGGAACAGCTTCGAGCTCTTCTGTGGTTGTTTTGATGTGTTCTCCTTCTTTTGGCTCTTGAATGACATCAGGTCTGGAATCCATGTCTGCATGGTTTGATACACCTCCCGTGGTGACTTGGTTCACCTTCTCGTGGTTACCTTCTTCTGCACCTATTTGAACAATTGTACCTGTCTGATTAATAGTTGCTTCCGTACCTATTTGAACAATAGTTGTTTCCGTACCTGTTTGAACGAACCTTTCATCTTTTGATTTCTCCGCCTCTTCATTTTTGTTAGAGTATGCTACATAATTTATATTCCTTGAGGTTTTCTGATCGCCTCGAATCTGTTGAATTCCCCATCCGGAAGGGAACTTAATTACATGATGTAAGGTAGATGGAATAGCTTTCATGTCATGGATCCATGGTCTCCCCATGATTACGTTATAGGCCATGTCAATATCAATGACTTGGAATCTAGTATTTTTGATTACTCCCTCCGCATAGGTGCTAAGCTCAATTTCCCCTTTTGTTATGACCGTAGAGTTGCCAAACCCAGATAAGGCTCGAGCTTTTGAGATTACATGATCCTCCATTAGCATTTCTTCCACAACTCTAGACAAAATGATGTTGACTGAGCTACCTGGATCGATCAACACTCTTTTTACGTTAGTGTCATGTATAAGTAGGGATATTACCAGTGTGTCGTTGTGTGGAAGCATTAATCTGTTGATATCTGCATCATCGAATGATATACTGTTTGCTTCTAAGTCTTCACGAATTCGCTTCCCGTGTGTAATTGTGAATTTTGTGGTTCTTTTGCAGATTACTCCGTTCACCTCCTTACCTCCATGTATCACGTTGACCGTTCATTTTGGAGATGGTGGTTTTGGGGGCTCCTTCCTGTTCTTCAAATATGCCTGCTTACCTTTTTCACTAAACAATTCCGTTAGATAGCCCTGTTTTAATAATTGTTCTACCTCACCTTGCAAAAATCTGCAATCCGAAGTTCTGTGTCCATGATCATTATGTAATTCACACCAGAAGTCTGGATTCCTTCTATTTGGGTTTGACCTCATTTCTTTGGGCCATCTGACTTTATTGCCCATATTTCTCATTATTGTGATTAATTCAGAAGTACTTACATTGAAGTTTTGGTCTCCAACTCTTGTACTACCTCTTCTTCGTTCGTCGCGATCCTTTCTGGATCTTGATGAGGATGAGCCCGTATCTCTGTTTGATGGTCTATATTCTTACCGGGCATTTTCATACCTGGGACGATTTTCTCATCTCAAAGGTCCCATATAAGGGTCGTACCTATTTTTACTTGTTCTCCTCTCTGGTTCGGAGTGTCTGGAACTAGTGCGATCTTCAGCCCTTGATTGGGCGATGGTGTCCTCTTCTATACGTAACTTGGTACTATACCTGTTATAGACATCGTTCCAAGTCGTAGCTGGGAATTCTCTCAGGCTTTCCTTGAGTCTTCTCATGGCTTCTGAGCTTTTATCATTTAAATTGCTTGTAAATGCCATGGCTGCCCAATTGTCAGGTACCCTTGGTAACAACATCCTTTCTCGTTGAAACCTCTCTACAAATTCACGAAGTAGCTCCGTGTCTCCTTGTTTTATTTTAAATATGTCCTCCATTCTTTTTTCTCCTGTTTGTTCATTTGCGTACTTATTATTGTTTTGAGCCGTGGATCCGTTTGGGGAATTCTCCCTTGAGCCCCGTGGGGTTCCTAAAGGTGATGGAACTGGAGTTCCAAGTCTCTGTTGATTATTGTCATTGGCGTTCGACATAATTCAAAGAATGTAATTTGAAAGTAAACAAAGATTATCAGATTTCCCGATAACGGAACCAATTTGTTTAACCAAAGAATTGGATTCTTTGCTCAAAGCCATTTTAAGAAGAACACGGGTTTTTGATAACCAAAGAATAAACTAGTAATTGTAAATAAACTTGTAAAAGGAAATCAATAAGGTGCATAAAAAGTAAGTGTATTGCAGTAGTAGTTCAAATGTGTCTTACAAGTTATATTTTACTCCCTTATATAGGGAATTTCTTAATATAACGTATACCCTTTTCAGTGATTGAGCATTAATTACTAATAATGGCATTAATGTAACGTGAGAATGATTAACCGCAACTGTTGTGTGAAGGTCGTGTAATGTCTGGCTCCTTAATTGAAGATCTCAGAATTTGCCCTTTATTATGTCCGGATTCACTCTGATCGTGTCTCTTCATCTTCTCAATCAGGTTGAGATTCCCGTAGCTAATTACCCCGTGGAGGTGCTATTCCGTGCTTCTTTTCCCCGTACCTCTTCATAGAGTCCTGTCCAGTTGTCGTGTTTTCATTACTCCACATAGATTGCTGAGTTACCACATTTGTTACATGTGTGAAGCTCTTTTTTACCAATACAGTAAGCCTTTAAGTTGATCGGACTTGGGTGTGAGTATCTAATACGAGTACAAATTTAAAGGTTAGATCCTTTGAATAAAAAATTTAAGATCCAGATGTATGGATATTGGTACGAGAATTCAGCTATATCTTAAAATAGAGCTATAAAGATATGCCTAAATTTTGAGATTTATGTGGATGTCACGACCCAAAATCCAACTAATCGTGATGGCACTTAACCCAACCCGCTAGGTAAGCCAATTATCAACAATCCAATTCTAATGAAATTTAATAAGACAAACAAGTAATGAAAATATCTAAATCTTTTATATTTTTCAAGGACTGGTAGTACAAATCATGAGCTTCTAAGAATAGAATTTACAACGCTGGGGTGAAATAAAAATACATCAACTCTCCTAATATTACATAAACAGATCTTTCATAAGTCTAGAGCTACCATGAACAAGAGGCAACTATAACTGGAACGCATGTACCTCTTCAAATCCAGCTCCCGCCGATCACATCAACGTCAACAACCAACATCTGCACGCAAGGTGCAGAAGTGTAGTATGAATACAACTGAATCCATGTACTCAATAAGTAACAAACCTAACATTAGGTTGAAAATAGTGACGAGCTAAAACTTAAGTCAGAGTCCAACACCAATAGCCAACAACAGTTCATAACAACATAATGAAAGAAATATAAGAAGTAGCTCAGAGATAAAGTGCTCAGGTCGTTCAGAGTTCCAGAAAAATAGGCCTGCCTTTGAAGTATATAAGTGAGAATCCAAATCCTTTACCGAAATTACGAAAAATATGAGTAAGTTTAAAAACTGTAACTTTTCCCAAAACTTTAAACATGTAAATGTTTCATTTTCAAATGGCATGAGAAAAATACATCTCTACGCCTATATATCAATATGTGTGAGAAGTCATGAATGACGTGACCGTACAACATGAGGAGAATGCATCTATATGCCTGTATGTGAAGTGTGCATGTTAAATGCAATGTATTTCAGAGATGAAATCATGTACTCACACTCTCAGAGTGCTCAATCTCACTGTCTCACACTTTCCGCTCATCATGCTCAATCACTCAACACGCTCAGTCACTCAGTATTGTATATGGCCAATCCACCCCAGGGAAGATCCACCCCACCCACACACATATATATACAGTTAGTTACTCAGTACTGTATTATTAAGCACGAATTAATATCAAACATGATTAGGCTCAGAGTATTATTAAGCACGAATTATGGCGAGGTCGTACAACCCCATCTAGAATAATGTGTACACTGCCGAGGGATGTGCGACACGATCCATAATGCATCTATTCCACTGCCGAGGCATTGGACCCGATCCACAAGAAGGGTGGATACCTTATAAGTATTTAGCGTTCATGTTATAATAAGGCCAATACATGATGCAATAAAATTTCCATTTACGGTCAAGTATTTCGCTCAAAGCTTAAGCAAGTGAAATCCGGTCTTTTACAGTTCTTCCAACAAGTTTTAATATAATTTAGGCATTTAAATTAACAAGTAGGTGAAAATATTACAAGTCATTCATGATTTGGTTCCTAAACTATACGGACATAAGCATAAATAGTAGCTACGCACGGACTCTCGTCACCTCGTACGTATTGTCGCGCCCCCTTTTTTCCCCTCGCGGAGAGATCCCGGTGAAGGACATTTGGGTAGAGGCAACTCTTTCCTTTTGGGAAAGGGAGTTTGCATATTTTGGAGAGTTGCCACCTAACGATTTTAACGGTGCGTTAGGGCACCTAAGGGGTTCAATCATGACTACGTTACTAACCAGAGATTGGGTAAGGGCTTGAAATTATCCCAAGGGGAAGGTGTTAGGCACACGTCAGGATCCACAAGTGTGGTTCCCGACCAAATGGTTTTCGTGAATTCGTACAGTTAGCAAATAACAAGTAAAGGGCTCTAGTAAGAGGGGATTCCAAATATATTAAGCAAGCAAGTGTTAAAATTATCAAGTTTTTTTTAAAAGAATTATAATAACATTTAAGGGAAAGGTATCCTAGGTTTAAAACAATACGGATCAAATCAATGCAATACCCGATTGACACTCCTCGAAGTGGGGCTACACGTGGTATTAGCGCATCGGTATTCATATCCATATTCTACCCTTTCCCACCCCGCGAAGGTAATTAAAGTGCGTGTTAGTCACAAACTCTATTGCGTGCTATTACCCGTCCCATCCTATCAGTCCCAGAGGAGATTAGGACTATTATCCTAAAGGGAGGTACTAGGCTGACCCTCAGGTTTGAAGGCAAAGATTCTAAAGCGACAAACAAGAACACTTATAACTGCAATGAATGGGAAGCACATAGGAGCATATAAAAGGCTCAAGTTCACCTCCACAGATTATGCATATTATTAGCACGACTAAAACACATGTAAAGCGGTATTAATTTCAGAATCCTAAAGCATGATATCTAGGTGAGTCCAGAATGCAATAGAGAAGCAGATTTGTTGCATAATTCAGAGAGGGAATCAATTTTTTTGCCTACTGATTTTAAACCCGTTGATAGTTAAACAACACATATAAAGAAGTATATTTCCAGTTTTGACAAATTTAGCACCTAAGGCTTGCCTAGGCGTGAGACAACATATCCGTTATTAGAATTACTTAGAGTAAACTCTTTGAGTTGCATTACTAAACATGTTGTTCAAGATGTTTGGATTTTAGGAATATTACCAATTGTGTGAGTCTGTTTTTATCAGTAATTAAGCTAGAGATGCCTAAGCAGATATGAATGCAATCCTAAAGGCATGATATCTAATGCACAAAAAATGCAGAGTGATGTACATGCAGGACCTAAACAGGATATTGTAAATGCAAAAATATTTCAATGCTTTCAGAATATGTAGAAGATGTGAAAATGACCTATTTATTAGCGTTGTGTCTATCCTAAGGCAGGATATCTAAGTGTACATGTCAGTGTGTAACGTAAAGTACTAGTTATTAACATGTTTTAACATAGGATTTTCTAAGTGATATAAGGATGAACATGCTGAAACAGTGTACATGGGACCTAAGGAACAGGATTTCTAATGCATGGATGAGAACCTACACATGATCTCTATTGTGCTGATAAGAAATAAAAGCCTAATCATGGTATCTACCCTTGTAATAACTAAGCATGAATAGTTACCCCTCCCATTTCACTATCCAGCCCCCATGAGTTGTTTACAAATAATTACAGGCCAGGAATTATGAATTACATAACAAAAGAGAAAATAAGAATTTGTTCTATAGGGAGCCTTCACTTAAGCCCAAATCCTCCAAACCTCATATCCATATGGTGTTTTAAAGCCTTTTCACAGTCCGGGTGTGTCAAAGTTCCGTAAGGATCTCAAGGGCTCCCAGGAAATGCTCACACCCAGACTTGGTAACCAAGAGTGGAACATGTGCAGTGTGGAAATACCATCCTCAGTGTGTCATAGTTCAGAGGGAGCTCAAGGGTCCCAAAGCAGTGCTCATACTGAGGGGGCAGAACTTAAGGTGTAAGAATCAAGTGAAGTGTAGGAGATAGGTTTGAAAAGATTTTTAGTAGAAAACAATGTTAAAAGGGACTTGTTTGAAATAGTTTTGAAGATAAGAGGGAGTAAAACAGATTTGAGAAGAGTAAGGCAATTAGCATCCCAGACATAGAGCCAAACAGATTCAGTTTCACTCACAGAACCAAGATAGATTCAGCACACAAGTCTTCACACAGGGGCAATGGGGATTGGGATAAGAGCACATACATGATGAATACCTAACAGGCAGAAGCCTTGCAAATTGGTACAGGCAGTGGGACACAGACTTAGGAATGGTCACACAAATAGATATGCTTAGAGTATAGGACCAACATAGAATCATATTTAGAGGGAGTACTGGGAGAGGGTAGGAAATGATTGCACATGGGTTTAAGAAACAATTAAGATTGTAGCATGTATTAAGTAACATACAGTGCAATTACAGTATCCTAGGGATCACATGCTGAGGCTATATGGGAAGGGATACCAAGAACTAAACAACATAATATACCCAACTAGTTGCAAGTAGGACAACACAACCATGAATAAAAGAAAATTAGAAGCAAGATGAATCGTAGTACCATGTTGTGTTTGGGACTTCAAATATAAATTGGAAACACACCAGTTGAAGATAGCAAGCACAGAGTAAGGAATAAGCAAACAACACAACTAGTCTTGGCTTTCAGCCGACAAGTAACAACAAACAATCAATAGGAGCAATAGAGTGTATATGTATGAGCAGGAGAGAGTAGAACAAGGTCTGTTTTCCTTCCCTTGTGCTAATGAGAGATTAAGGTACTTATAGTTTTAAAACAGGCAGAAGAATAAGGTAAAAATAATAATTCAACAGTAATTATAGAAATATACCAATTAGAATTAGATCAGTTGCGATGACTTCCTTTAATCAAGGAGTTTAAGATTCAAACGGTAATAAGCAATGATAAATAAGGAATGAAACCAAACGAGGCTGAATTAATATGTAAGGAAACAGTTTGACATAGAACAAGTATACAACATGTAAAAGAGTCTAGGTTCAACAGATTCTAATTAAGGAATACTTAAGAATCAGTTAACAGCCTAATTAACCATAAAATAAGGCAAGAGAATGTTTTAAAGATTGCAATCAGTCGAGAACAGAGAATACCAATCACAGGGAATCAGGGATTTCCCTAGAAGGTAATATTAACCAAAGGAAAGTACTACAACTGAACGTAGCAAAAATAGCATAAGCAGGAATAGGCAAAGTAGGGTAAGAGAATCCCATAAATCAGGGATTTAAGTTAGAACATAATAAGTGATTAAAGAAATAATAGAATAAACATGATACTAGCAGAGGAAAGATCATAAAACCTAATGAACAGGTAGGGTAAAAGGCAAAATCACACAAAATCAAGGATTCGTATAGAGCATAGTAATGACTAAAGGAAATAACAGAATGAACATGATACGAGCAGAGGACACAAAAATAAGAAACCCTAATGAACACAATATGGTAAAGTCACATAGAAACTTAGAACATTCGTGGGAAATACGTATATATATAGATTAAACGAGCAAAATCATCAAAACAGACTCAGAATCCTAAGATTGAGACAAAACAACTTAGGGTTTCCAACATAGTAAGTCAGATGAGAGAAAAAAACACAAATAAATCGTGCAAACATAGTAGAAATTATAGAATAATAGAATAATACTTAAAATCAGAAAGAGAATCGTTCTTTTTTTAGAAAGGTGTTAAAAAACCCTAGCTTGAAGATGAAGAGTCAGTTTTAAGGAAAACTCGGAGAATCTTTGGGAAAAACAACGAAATAGCTTGAAATATACACAGATCTATCATAGATCTAAAAGAATCGGGGGGTTTTAAGAATTTAGGGTTTCAAAGAGAACCCAAAAAGATAAGAAAACCTCAAATGTCGTTGGTTTAAGCCCAAAAGGTCACAGACCTTGCTTGAATAGCTGGATATGGCCGTAGATGGTCGGAGGATGACGAGCACAGGCTCAAGGGGTAGGAGGATTAACCCAGGTCTCTTGAAGACCTTAGAGATGGAAAACACCGGCGTGAGGGAACCACAGGAGGCAGGAGGATGGTGTGAGCTTCATGGTCTCCGGCGAAGAGACGGCCGGAGAAGACGAAGAGGTTCATTGGAGCCCAAAGACACAGGAAGTCTCTAGAAGAGACTTAGAGAGATGGAGAGAGAGTAGAGAGATCAGGGACCGGTGAGAATTAGAGGAGTCGGGGAGGGGGGAGGTTAGTCTAAGTTAATTAAGGTAACAATGATCTGGGCCGTTGATTTAATTTGATCAACGACTTAGATTGGTTCGGGGTTGGGATGGGTTGGAAATTGGTTTGGGCTAGGTAGGTAATTGGTTTAAAGGGTCCGGGTAACTTGGGTTGAAATCAAAATTAAAAGTGGCTAGATTTTAAATACCCATAAAAATAGGTAAATACTTAATAACATAGCTAATAATTATATAAAAAATGAAATTAATGCTAGGTAAACAAAATTTAAGGTAATTAACTAATATTAATATATACAAATGACTAAATATAGAGTTAAAACAACATAAATGCATAATTGGGTCATTGTTGCAAAATTTGTGTAATTATAGTTAAATAGTGCCAAATTGTTTAATTGTCAAATAATTAAATCCTAATAGGATTTAAAAAATGATATATTGAGCTGGGAAGCTTTTGAAATTAATTATAATACAATTTATGAATAATTATTGAATATAAAATACTAAATAAATAGGAAAATAAATTGATAAAAATATGGAAAATTATGGAAAAATACCCTTCCTTATGAAAAGTGATTTTGAAGGTAATATGCAAGTGTGCAAATAATTTTGAGGAAAAGCTGGGTATCAACAGCTGCCCCTCTTTACCCGAGAAGGATGAAAGAGTTGTCGGGTAAAGATATGATGGCCAATTTTGACCGAGTGGAAATAATTTGAAAGATTTAGGTTGCACCCTGGTTTCTGACCTGCCTACATATCCCTGGTTTTACAGGAATCAGGCTGTATGTAGTTCAGGAGCCACCGATGTCCTGGTCTATGAATTGCAGGATTGCAGGCCATGAAATGATGTTCTCGGGCCATGAAGATGGTGCCTCCGAACCATGATGTCTTTGAATGATGATATGCAAACTGATAAAAGAGATCCTCAGGCCATGACATGGTGTTCTCGGGCCATGAAGTTGGTGCCTCCGAACGATGACGCCTTTGGATAAGTTTGGCGATATTTCAGCCCATGAAGATGCAATGGTATGATGCTAACAAGATAGAGCTTAGTATTGCAAATTAAAGGGGCAGAGCTTAGCCCGGAAGGAAAGCGAAGTAAATAATGCTAGAAGTGGCGGTTGCTTTTTGAAAAGTAAATGGGAGGCAGCATTTAGCCTCAGAAGGCAGAATGGTAGCCTTATGCAAGATGCGAATGCAGATGGAGACAGCGTTTAGTCTCGGAAGGCAGAATGGTAGCCTTATGCAAGTTGGAAGGCAGAATAGTAGCCTTATGCAATGCAGAGTGCAGATGGAGACAGCGTTTAGTCTCGGAAGGCAGAATGGTAGCCTTATGTAAGTTGGAAGGCAGAATTGTAGCCTTATGCAATGCAGATGGAGGTAGCGTTTAACCTCGGAAGGCAGAATAGTAGCCTTATGCAATGCAGAATCCAGATGGAGACAACGTTTAGTCTCGGAAGGCAGAATTGTAGCCTTATGCAATGCAGATGGAGGTAGCGTTTAACCTCGGAAGGCAGAATAGTAGCCTTATGCAAGATGTGAATGCAGGTGGAAGTAGTGTTTAACCTTGGAAGGCAAAAAGGTAGCCTTATGCAAGATGCGAATGTAGATGGAGACAACGTTTAACCTCGGAAGGCAGAATGGTAGCCTTATGCAATGAATAAAATGACAATAGGAATTCTTAGCTAGTGATAAATTGCGGCATTGTGATTGTTGTGAGTATCGTGATAATTGAAGCATCGTTTGTGCTGATAATAAATGTCGGCATATGCAACGAATTTGAAGAAGTGCGTCTTTGAACAATATATGTCCTTCGGGCGGATAGTATGTTTTTTGGGCCTTTGCAATCTTCATGCCTGCATCCAAAGAAAAATCGTGAGTTCTGTAAGGGGAAAGGTTAGTTTGCATTCCCGCTAGCTTTACTTGACTCGCTCGCTTGATCATGATGATACTGTCTGTATCATTGGGGTAGCGTTTGCTAAACAAGTTGTTTCAAAAAATAAATATGCATGATTTGTAAAAGTATAATTTAAGCATATAATCTAAAATAGTTTTAGATGAACCGACGACCGTGACACGGTTCGAGACATTACGAACTCTCCTGCCACAGAATTTTGAGGGTCCTCCTCAAAATTTTGCCCTAGTTTGACGGGTGAATACTTCTGACTGTTGCCCACGCGGCAATTGGCTGAACTTGCTTCAGAATTTTGAGGGTCCTCCTCAAAATTCTGCCTTAGTTTCTTATTGTGGGAGAAATGAAATTTTTATTGAATTGTGACCGAACCCATAGGGCTGCCTACATATCCCCTCTTAAACGGGAATCAAGTCAGGCATAGTTCAATTTACAGCATAAAGGATTACACATAATAACGTTTGACTGCATCTGAATTGATTGGTTTCGGCCAAACTTCTACGTCCATTTCTGCAAGTATGAGTGCTCCTCCTGTTAACACTCTGTGAACCATGTACGGACCCTGCTAGTTCGGAGAGGATTTCCCCTTGGCTTCATCTTGATGTGGAAAGATATTCTTCAACACCCAGCTGCCCTGATGTGAATCGTCTCGGCTTGACTTTCTTGTTGAAGGATCTGGTAATTTTGTTCTAATATAATTGACCATGACAGACTGCATTCATTCTCTTTCCGTCTATGAGGGCTAGTTGCTCATAACGCCTTTTTACCCATTCTGCGTCGCTGAGCTCGGCCTCTTGTATAATCCTCAGATCAGAATTTTGACTTCAACCGGAATAACAGCCTTTGTACCGTAAACCAACATATAGGGAGTTGCCCCGGTTGATGTGCAGACTGTGGTGCGGTATCCCAATAAGGCAAATGATAACTTCCCGTGCCACTGCTTGTGATTTTCGATTATCTTCCTTAATAACTTCTTGATGTTCTTAGTGGCGGCTTCTACAGCCCCGTTCATTTGCGGTCTGTATGTTGTGGAATTCTTGTGCTTAATCTTGAAGGTTTCACACATGGCTTTCATCAAGCCACTATTGAGATTAGAACCATTATCGGTGATGATCGACTCTGGAACTCTGAATCGGCAAAAAATGCGGTCGCGGACGAAGTCAGCCACAATTTTCTTAGTAACTTCTTTATAGGAGGGTGCTTCGACCCATTTAGTGAAGTAATCAATGGCGACCAAAATAAACCTGTGTCCGTTGGAGGCGGCAGGCTCGATTGGTCCAATAACATCCATGCCCCAGGCGGCGAATGACCATGGTGAACTTGTTGCATTAAGCTCACATGGAGGTACCTTTATCATATCTCCATGTGTCTGACAGCGGTGGAACTTTCGGACATACTGGATGTAGTCCGTCTCCATAGTCATCCAAAAGTAACCAGCTCGAAGTATCTTCCTCGCTAGAACAAAATCGTTCATATGTGGACCGCAGGTCCCAACATGAATTTGTTCCAGTAGTTTTGATGCTTCTTTTGTGTTGACACACCTTAATAATCCCAAGTCAGGAGTCCTCATATACATGATTCCTCCGCTGTGAAAGAAGTTGTTAGACAACCTCCGAAGTGTGTGTTTCTGAGTATGATTTGCGAGCCCTGGGTACTCTCCTTTTGACAAAAATTCCTTGATGTCATGAAACCAAGGTTTTCCGTCTGCTTCTTCTTCGACATGTGCACAGTATGCTGGCTGATTGTGGACCTTCACTGGAATGGGATCAATGAAATTCTTGTCTGGATGCTGGATCATTGAGGAAAAAGTAGCCAATGCATCGGCGAACTCATTCTGGATTCTGGGGACATGCCAAAATTCTATCCTCGTGAACCTCTTTCTCAACTCCTGTACGTGATGCAGATATGGTACTATCCTGGAATTCTTGGTTGCCCATTCTCCATGTATCTGATGTACCAGCAAATCTGAGTCACCGATCACTAACAACTCCTGGACGTTCATGTCAATGGCCATGTTGAGCCCTAAGATGCAGGCTTCATACTCTGTCATATTGTTGGTGCAGGGGAACCTGAGTTTGGCAGACACCGGATAATGCTGACCGGTTTCTGATATTAAGACTGCTCCAATGCCAACTCCTTTGAAGTTTGTTGCTCCATCAAAGAACATCCTCCAACCTTCGTAGGATTCTGCAACATATTCTCCTACGAATGATACCTCCTCATCAGAAATACGTTTTTAGGGGTTCGTATTCTCCGTCCACAGGGTTCTCAGCGAGATGGTCTGCTAGTGCATGTCCCTTGACTGCTTTCTGAGTCATATAAACAATGTCAAACTCGCTCAGCAGGATTTGTCACTTGGCTAGCTTGCCAGTGGGCATGGGCTTCTGAAAGATGAACTTCAAGGGATCCATCATTGATATGAGATATGTAGTGTAGGCACAGAAGTAGTGCCTTAGCTTTTGAGTGACCCAAGTCAAAGCACAGCAGGTGCATTCCAGAAGAGAATACCGAGCCTTATATGGAGTGAACTTCTTGCTGCGGTAATAAATAGCTTGCTCCTTCCTTCCTGTTTTATCATGTTGCCCCAGAACGCAACCGAAAGCTCCATCTAATACGGCAAGGTAGAGTAACAGAGGTCTACCTGGCTCAGGTGGTACTAGAACTTGTGGCATTGACAAATATTCCTTGATTCTATCGAAAGCCTTTTGGCACTCATCGGTCCATTTGGTTGCAGCGTCCTTCTTCAGCATCTTGAAGATCGGCTCACATATGACTGTAGATTGTGCTATAAACCGACTGATGTAATTAAGCCTTCCCAAGAATCTCATCACATCTTTCTTGTTCCTCGGCGGTGGTAATTCTTGAATGGCTTTGACCTTTGACGGATCCAATTCTATTCCCCGGCGACTCACAATAAATCCCAGCAACTTCCCAGCAGGAACCCCGAATGCACACTTCGTGGGATTCAGCTTCAGATTGTATTTTTGCAACCTATTTAAGAACTTCCTCAAGTCTTCTATGTGATCAGTGGCTTTCTTGGACTTGATAATAACATCATCCACGTATACATCGATCTCCTTGTGAATCATGTCGTGAAACATGGTGGTCATAGCCCTCATATAGGTGGCCCCAACATTCTTCAAGACGAATGGCATCATCTTGTAACAGTACACTCCCCACGGCGTAATGAAAGACGTTTTCTCAGCATCTTCCTCATCCATCCAAATCTGGTGATAACTAGCGAAGCAATCCACAAATGATTGTAGTTCATGCTTGGCGCAATTGCCAATCAGGATGTGTATATTTGGCAAAGGGAAATCGCCTTTCAGACTGGCCCGCTTGAGATCCCGGTAGTCGACACAAACTCTGACCTTCCCGTCCTTCTTCGGCACAGGCACGATGTTGGCTAACCATGTCGGGGACTCAACTACCCTGAGAACTTTGGCGTTGATCTGCTTGGTAACTTCTTCCTTGATTTTCAAACTCATATCAGGTTTGATTTTTCTAAGCTTTTACTTTACCGGTGGACACATTGGATTGGTTGGCAGTTTGTGAGCCACAATAGACGTACTTAGACCAGTCATTTCATCATACGACCAGGCGAAGATGTCCTCATATTCCTTCAGAAACTCTGTGTATTCTTTCTTTTCTGACGGTGACAGATGAATGTTGATCCGTGTTTTCTTGACATTTTCTGAATTTCCCAGGTTGATAACCTCAGTCTCGTCCAGGTTGGATTTAGGTCTTTTCTCAAAGTTTTCAACTTCTTTGACAATCTCGTCAGCTATATCATCTTCCTCTGAATCGATGTTCATTTATTGCATTTGTCTCATTGCATGTCACAGTCATTGGTTCTTCAAGACAAGTAATAGTAATGTTGTATAGATAAAGTAGTGAGAGAAAAACAACAGTAATAAATATTGATTCATAAAACTTAAAAGTTCTTTTGATAAGTTGAATAAATGTTTTGAACATTGAATATCTTATTGCAAGAATTGAAAATTCGAAAAGAAACTCATTTAGTAAAAAAGACAATGAACACTGCTTGTTTTAGCCTTGCTACCCCGAGGCTCGTCGGGCTTTGGTTGTCCTGATAGACCAGTTCTTGAGATATGTCCCCTTGCTTACAGTCTGTATGGAAGGGCCTTTGGATGGAGTGCACGAAACAACCTTTGGGGAGGGGAATAATAATAAAAAGAAACCAAAACAAAAACAAAAGATAGTCAAGTCAGTGGGGATTATGAAAAAGTATTGCAATATTTAAACACATAGTGCGGAAATGTAAAGTGCATCCTAATTTGGGAACCTCTTTTGTGCCCGAGGTAGGCCTAGCGACAATTAAATTTGGAGAAATTAAAATGATAAATGCCTCATTTTATTGATAAGAAAATAGACAAATCCCAAACGCCGCTAAACAAACAGTAAATAAAGGTCACTAATGGCCATTGGCCTTATTACATTGATAAAGTAAAAGAAAGACATTCCTATCTACTTGGTCCCAGAAAGACCTTCCCCATATTCAGCATTCTTTCTTCCCTCGAACAGCTTCCCCAGCTTGCGGAGTCCTAGCAGTAGGTATGCTCTGGCTAGATGTTCTTGACGAGTGTTTTGCAGATCCTCCCACCAACTTAGCAATTTTGGGCGGATGTTGGTGACCATGCCGAATCTGGGGACTTCATGCCTCATATTTCTGCAAGGCAAACAATGTTAGGCCCTTACCCCCACCAGACTCGACTATTTAACATCAACAATTAGCATGAAGCATTTAGTTCTCCAAATAAATGCACAGAATGTGAGGGTGTCCGTTTGGGTTTAGAGAAACCCGGTGGACTTTTGGATAAGGCCATCTTAAAAGCTATCATGCGGATGACACTTTAGCTTGACTAGATTTGACCATGATGCATGCAACAATACAACAGAGTAAGGTTTCTATGGGGTTTTATACTGGTACCCTTGAGCGGACAACTCAAGGGGTAAGGCACGGAACCGTCAACTACACCGTTAATCAACTAGTTTTACCGCAAATAAGCCTTTCCGAATTTAGGGGGATAATAATAGAGGAAGAGCGCAACCACTCATCAAGCGTTGCTATAGTATTTGTTTGGCACGAGTGGAGTATGAATGTTGAGCATGATTATGCAATTAAAACAGATTGTCATGTATTTTCATGTTAAGGAAAGCGATAAATGCAACTGTTATGACTTAAAGCAGTTACAAAGGAAAACAAAGAGACATGTCAGTTTCGTTTTGTGAAATAAATACTTGAAAGAAATAAACAACTAATAGCACATAGCAGGGAAGAGGAAAGGGTGCAAGTATTTAAACAAATAAAGGCACAAATTCACGAAACAATTTGCAATGGTAAAATCCTATAATCCCCAGCAGAGTCGCCATGCTGTCGCGCCCCCTTTTTTCCCCTCGCAGAGAGATCCCGGTGCAGGACATTTGGGTAGAGGCAACTTTTTTCATTTTGGGAAAGGGAGTTTGCATATTTTGGAGAGTCACCACCTAACGATTTTAACGGTGCGTTAGGGAACTTAAGGGGTTCAATAATGACTACATTACTAACCAGAGATTGAGTAAGGGCTTGAAATTATCCCAAGGGGAAGGTGTTAGGCACCCCTCAGGATCCACAAGTGTGGTTCCCGGCCAAATAGTTTTCGTGAATTCAAACATTTAGCAAATAACAAGTAAAGGGCTCAAGTAAGAGGGGATTTCAAATATATTAAGCAAGCAAGTGTTAAAATTATCAAGTTTTTTTTAAAAGAATTATAATATAACATTTAAGGGAAAGGTGATGAGTGGTGATTTTACCACTCATTTTAGCCTTTTCTCATTAGATTTTGTATTGTAAAATG
>ML243745.1:0-10256 GCA_005239495.1 Nicotiana undulata
ATACGCTCAAGTCCGAAATCATCATCCAGAGCTGCTGGAGCTGTCAGAACTGGATTCCGAGGTCGTTTGCTCAAAATGTTGCTCGGAACCAAAATTAGCCAAATAGGCTAGCCTTCAGGAACCTAGTGTTCCTGAACTGGCCAAATCACTTCTGAATCTCGAACTACCTGCCCACACAAGTCATAAGGCACGAGTAGCCGCTATGGAAAGAGTCATTCACGGGAACGGAGTCCCAACATACAAAACGACCGGATGGGTCGTTACAGTTCAGGAGCAAAGCATATCCATCCACTATCGGTCAGTCTCTGGGAAAACTCTGGCATCTTAGCATCGAGTTTGTCTAGATGGATGCCTCTTTCTTTGACAATGCTCTTTGACATGAGCCTGTCATAATTCCTTTCACACTCAGCCGCCGTGAATCTCGTCGCATCAAAATACTCTTCTTCCACAGCTGGGGGAAGATTCTCTTTCACATTTTGCACATTCTCAACATTTTCCGAGGCCATTTTGTGCGCAAAGTACCCACAAATTGAGACCAAATGTCAAACGCATGAACATGTACTTTATACACTGTATTATAATGTATCTAGGCCAAAGAAATAAGCCGCGAAGCAACAACACAAAAAATGGTGAAGCCAATGTTTTACTGCCATCTTTGCAAAGTAGTGCGATCGCATTCCTTTCATTGCAATCGCATAGGGAAAATTTTTCTTGTTCACAGTGCTACACTGTGTGATCGCAGAGTGTGCAATGCGATCACATAAGGTAATTTTTCACATAGCAATTGTTGAAACAATGGGATCGCGCTCAGGGTGTTGCGATCACATAGGTTCTTTTTCGCCCAATTATTTTCTTTCTCTTGGACATTTTCACAAACACTCAAGGGGCAAAAAATTTGCACACACGTTTTTAAGCAGTTTAAACACAGATTGAGCCCCAAATATTTTTCATGAAGTACAAGAAATTCACTAAACCAATCCTCACCCAGCAAACATGCACACAATCAACACTAAACTAAGACTCATAGACAGTGGAGGTGAAGAAAAAAAAAGAAAAATGAGTGTTTATTTACACTAACATCACACAAGAATTGAATTTGTTTAAGGAATAATTTGAGTGTTAAATTACATACATGAGAGATTGAATTTGATTAGTTGAGTGAAATTGAAGTGAGAACGCCTTTTATGATTTTTGAGGGCCGAGGGGTGAGATTTTTTGTTTTGGGGTAGAAGAGTAGCAAATGGGCGTGGTTCCAGTGTCTTATTTATTCACACACCTGGGAGAAAGTGCGTTCGCGTGTGCCCAGGTGCGATCGCATTGTTAGAAAATATCACAGATTTCGCGATAGCATTACCTACTATGCGATCGCAAAGTGTACTGGAACCTGACTGATATGCGATTACACTGGTTTTGCGGCGATCGCATAGTGCAACAGTGTGCTACACTGCAATTATTTTTTGCACCAGCACTGGTTTTTGGCTACTCAGTCACCCCGACCTGCTCAAATCAACTCCAAAAATTTTGAAACTTGGCATATTGGTTAGAAAATATATAAGAAGCTAGTTTAAAAAGAAAATTTCAAAAATGACCAAAATGTTTTAAAACAATGGGTTGCCTCCCACCAAGCGCCGCATTTAACGTCGTGGCACGATGCAAGTCAACTTACCACTTTTCTCGTCACTTGGATGATATGAGTTGGGAACCTATCTTGGAATCAAGCTTGTGACCACGGGAGGTGGGGGGTGATAAGTAGATGATCAAGCCAAGCCTTAAATTCTTCATTTTGCACTTCTTGGATTTCATGTGAGGTGTGTCATTTTGTTTTCTTGTTGCCTCAAATTGTCATATGTATGGTATGAAGTTTTCCTCCTCGCAATCCTCCATTGACTCATGTAGCTCAACTTCCATATCACCACACAATTCCAATGTTGAAAAATTCTTGGAATGCGACTTCAAACCTCCAACTTGCAATTCTTTTCGGATTTTGACATCCTCCTTTTCCCCCTGACTAGCGTCAATTTCAACAATATTTTCCATCACCCCGGTTGACTCTAGTTCCATATTTTTCTTGGCATCACAAACACTCATGGAGTCGGTTGCCGTATGTTCAAGTCTTGATTCCTCAAAGTAAAGCTCACTCTCACCCTCGGAATTGGATTCTTCTTGGCTTACATCCACACTTTCAACTTTAGAGGCATGATGAGCCTTGCATTTGATCCTCCAAAGTGCGGATGTGCTTATCATTTTGAGTCACTTCATGTTTCAAGTCCTCGAGTGCAAAGTTGTGCTTTTCCTCATTTTCAAGAATGGCTTCCAACATGAGCATCATCCTCTCATTTTGAGCATTTGAGAGTTCTTCATTGTTTTGTTCACATGCCAAGGAAGAATTTTCAACTTCAACCTCCAAGGAAGGTTCTTGGCCATCACTCACCTCCAAGGATTTTTGAACCCTTGAAGCTTCAATCATTTCATCCATTTGTGAGTGCAACCTTTCAAGTGCCAATTCATTTTGGAGACTATTCTCCAAAAGTTCTTCCAAGGCATTTTGCTCATGGTTTCCTTCTTCAAGTAAGCACTCCAACATGAGCTTGAACTCTCCATTTCTACCATGCTCAATTTCCTCCACTTCTTCACCCCTAAAATTTTCATAAAAAAAAGTAGAATCATCATACCGGGGGTTTGGGGAAGGGACGAACAAATATACACAATCATACCAATGACCATTTTGGAAACCACACCTATCACAAATACTCCACTCATGGGTTTGATATTGTGCGCACAATCCACCCCCGGCAGAATATAAACAATTTTTCCACGAGTGTGGTCCTCCACAATAAGGACAAGGTTCATCAAAGTATGAACAACTACCATCCGGCCAATTTTCATTATATGATGCCATTTTCTTTTAATCAAAAATTAAGAAACTAAACAAGAAACAAACAAGCAAAATAGACCAAGGAACGAAAAATAATTACACAAATATTCACAAGTTTGGACCAAAGCACTTATGCTTATTTCTCAAACAACCTAAATTACGCCAATCGTTCCCCGGCAACGGCGCCAAAATTTGATACGCTCAAATTACACCTTAAAACAGTTTAAGCGATCGATGTCAAATATATTAATCCAACTAGGTTGGGGTCGAATCCCACAGAGAACAATATGAAGGCGATTAGGAATGTAAGATTATTATCTCTTATCGCGCAGTGCCAAACACTTAGATTTTGATTGTGAAAATATTTATAACTAAATGCAAAAATATAAACTAACCTAGAAAGCAAGTAAAATGATCAATGAAAACAAGTATGAATGCATCGGGAATTACACTCAAGTAACGATCCAAGGTATTTCATGATTTTACAAATATGAGCGAGTTTATGTTAATTAGCCACGGATAATATTTCTTAATTAGCTTTTTCCAAAGACTAACAAGACTTCCTAATTGAATTATTCCTAACCCAATTAAGAGATTAAGCACACCCGAATATGGCTACAAATAGTTCAATCCTATTCTTAGGCAGAATCTATAAAATGAGGGTTAAAGCCTCAAGTTCTTATTAATTACCCAAATTATCTTTTCCAAAATTAATTCGGAGTTAATGGGCGAGTCCTAGGGTTAGCTAATCCCTTTGAAAATACTAAAGAACAAGAATAATTAAATAAACAATAACTCACTTCATAAATAACTAAAAATCATTCAATACATAAGCACAACAAGGTATTTAATCCACACTTTAAATATGAATATTTTAATAAAAAAGATTCAAGTGTTGGGAATAAATACTACACACTTAAATATTTAATACAAAGCAAGAAAATAAAGAAATAAACATAAATGGGTAAGAAAACCTTAACCACAAGCTTGAAATCATCAAAACCCAAGTGTGTGTGCAAACCCTAGCTTCAAGACTTGTTATCTCTAGTCTTCAAGACTCAAAAATATGTTTAACAATGCCAAAGATGCAGAAAATATCTGCTAGGTCGTGTATAAAAATGGTTTGGGGATTAAAACATGAAATGTCAAAACTGCCCAGCACCTGCCCTGAAAAGACTCTATGTGATCGCAACAGTGCACATGCGTTCGCACTGTATCCTTTCTCAGCACTATGCGATCGCATACAGAACACTGCTTTCACATAGACCATTGACCACACGCTGACCAAAACACTAAAGCTGTGCGTTTGCATACATGCATCCGCGTTCGCATAGTTCTATTCTCCTGGACCTATGCGATCGCATTGAATTACTGGCGATCGCAGAGAGTAAAAACTGGGCAGACTTCATTTTTTCATTTTAGCTCCTTTTTTACTTGTTTTCACATGATTTCTTCACAATCATCTCTAAATCACTTGACACCTGAAATATACCAATAATCATCAATAAATGTCTTAATTCTCAACAAAATTACACATAATATTAAGTGTTAAGAGGAGATAAGTTGGTAAAATACCAACTTATCATAATGTTAATGGGTGTTTACCATTGAATATATATATATATAATGGTTGGTTGATATATATTTATTTCTCATTATTCATTTATTGTTGGTGGTTGAAAACATTAACAAGTGTCATTATATTCTTTATTTACTTGGAAAAGTGGGTTAGAGTTTGGTAGAAGTAATTATCAAAAATTCAAGGGGTTAAACCTTGTTTAATAGAATCGCTTAGGAATGAGTGGGCTTTATTTGGCATAAATTGATTACTCTTAATTGCACCTCTTTTATATTTGGAAAAATCATAAAGAGAAAATACTACCCAACTATTGGAAAATATTGGTTAGTCATTTAGAAATCAGTTGCATATCAAAAGGACCTTCCATTAGAAATATATCATATTAACACCGATAGCATTATATTTCATTAAAGGGGACACAACCTTGGTTTAGTTAATCAAATTAGTTACAGTATTATATAATCATACTTGTTACTACTTCACTCAATTACAATACTCTTGTTACACTAACAAAATAGAAATAAGATTTGAGTTAAGCTTCACACTAATCAAGTAATCTTTTCATGCATATTCCCTATTGGATTCGACCCCAACCTAGTTGGATTATTATATTTGACATCGACCGCCTTACACTATTTTAAGGTGTAATTTAAGTGTATCAGTAAACACTCAAAAACCCTTTCACATGAGTGGTGATATCCTCATCAGGCGAAGGAGCCACCACTTCTTTGGCATCCCAATTGAAGTTCTTTTTCACTCGTTTGAGATTATCCTCAAATATCGAGAAAATATAACGGGACATAGGCTCACACCGGCCCGGAACTGAAGGGGGACTATCCACCTTAAATTCGGAGGTCAGTTCGCATGGCTCGGGAACACACTCCTCTACGCGTGGCTCCATTGGCGTCTTGTCGCCGGCCAACTTCGAGGAGGAAGATCCTTCCTTCTACGGAACTACTTTAGAAGTCTTAGCCATGGTTCTAAACAAGAGAGGTGGAAAGCAAGAATAAGAGTAGGGAAAGAATGAAAGGAAACAAGAAAAGTTTGCACGACGGAAGATTTGATCAAAGCAAAGGAGGAGTTTCAAGAAAAGTAAAGTTCGGAATCAACTAGGAAGTTGGTATTTATAGATTTCAAATGACGGTTCAACGTCACTAATGGCCGACCAACGGCTGACAAGCATAAATGGTTCTTGAGAATCGAGCCGACGGGATATTTTGGTCACATCTACCTCTTACGTCACGAAGACGACTTCTTGACCGATGTATTGGGAAATCGGGATTCAAATCGTTTCTTATTCTTCCATTATAAGAAAAGCGGCACTATCTGTGTACAGTAAAATTGAGAGACTCGATTTTACGGGCGCAAGGGCACACCTCGAAAGAAAGCTTGCACCAAAGTAAGTTCGGATCGAGGAATGTATAGACCGATATCGAGACCAGGCTAGATCGACACCACCGTAACGGAATCACGAGATATCCGCAATCGACCATCAATCCCGACAAGAATTCTGGAGCCAGTAGATCCATTAGCGGTTGATAATGCCAATCATGTATTTTACTTCCGCAATTAGAATCATTCCTTATTTAGAATTCCTCTACTATATAAGAAGGAATCTTATTCATCTGTAAGGCATCACTTATCACAATTATCCTCACATTCAAGTTCTCACTCACACTATTGAATACAAACGCTCTTTTATTTACTGTTAACTCTTCGTATTTGAGTTGTTCGTATTATTATTGTTGTTCTTACTGTTCTAGGAAGACTGTTCTCGAATCTAATCCAGATCGAGGTCGACAACTTGCAATTATACGGGTTTTATCCATATAAATCATTTAATTCATTTATTTGTTTAGTTATTTACCAATTAGCATTAAATTAGATCGTGTATCCTTATAACCACATTATAAATTTAATTATTACTCGTATTTCGAGGTAAATAGCAACCTTTGTCGCATACCTCTAGTGGAATATTTGATTTGCAGCCTCCCACGCACCATACTGGTTTTATTTTGTTACCCGCCTCGTAACTGAACCTTTTTATCAAGTTAAACAAAAGAAAACATTAATTACTTCAAACTATATATAGTACAACTTTATGGTTATACGTTTACATAAAACAAATTGCCTCACCTTGCTAGTTTTGTGCTTATCTAAGCTAATTAGTTACTGTAGGCAAGTGATAAATTGAAATTAGAAGGTGTATAAGTTATATGAAGATTAGTTAGTTAATATTGTTAATACTGTTAAAGCTTGAGTTAGTTATAGTTTGTTAGTAGATAGTGGTTGGTCCCAGCTAACCATAGTTAGGCTGTTAGAACTATAGTTAAGTTAGAAGTATAAATTCTTGTAATCACATTATTCTCAATACACAATATCATTTTACTTCTTCTTTGTAAACTGTCTTCCTCCTTCTTCATTTCCAGCCATGGAAGAAGTCCAATTGAGCTTGCATGGATAAATCTAAGGTGTGGAGTTAGATATATCCAGTGCACGTGGTATCAGAGCAGTGAAAGATCTAAGTTTCCGCAAGTTTACATTTTAGATCATCGGTGATTCTTCATCGTCTTCCTCACGAAGTTCAATCAACGACTGTCAATGGCGACTGAAAAAATCGATCACACACATCCTCTATTCGTACATACTTCAGATACTCCTAGTCTGATTCTGATTCCTGTAAAACTCACAGGATCAGAAAACTATGGCTTATGGCGTCAATCAATGTGAATTGCACTTCAAGCTAAAAGAAAGTTAGGGTTTGTGATAGGGACATGCAAAAAGGACTCGTTTGAGCTTGCATTACATGAAGATTGGGAAACATGCAATGTTATTGTCCTGTGATGGATCATGAACACAGTCTCTCCGGAATTACTTAGCGGAATTGTGTATTCATATGACGCGCATTTAGTTTGGGAGGATCTGAGAGAGAGATTTGACAAAGTGAATCATGTGAGAATTTTTCAATTACACAGGGAGATAGCCACCATTTCACAGGGAACAGATTTTGTATCTACATATTTCACAAAGCTTAAGGAGTTGTGGGCAGAGTATGATGGAATGGTGCCTATTCCTAATTCGAAGGAATATGTGGAGCATCTTCAGCAGCAAAGGTTGATGCCGTTTCTAAGTGGACTCAATGAGACTTATGAACAAGTGTGATGACCCAAAAGGTCATCCTGTATACATTTAGCTAAATCTATGTCCCAAGGCCCCGAAAGCCTCCGTTAATCTCACCTCGATATGTGTGCGTAGCCCGGGCAGGTAGCCGGGAAGCTTTTATGTGAAAACTTGATGAAAAATAAAATTTCTAATAATTAATTGATTAAAGTTGACTTTGGTCAACATTTTTGGTAAATGGACTCAGACCCGTGAGTTGACGGTCTCGGAGGGTCCGTAAGAAAATATGGGACTTGGGCATACGCCCGGAATCAAATTCTGAGGTCCCAAGCCCGAGAAATGAATTTTTTAAAGAAAATTGTTTTTCGATAAATATAAAGGTTTTTCAAAATGAATATTTATTTGAAAACCGTGTTACCGGGCCCGTATTATGGTTCTGGAGCCCGGAACAGGTTTAATATATGTTATGTGAGCTATCTGTGAAATTTTGTGTAAAACGGACTTGAAATGACGTGTTTCGGATAAACATCGGAATAATTGAACCTTATGAAGTTTTAAGAAAATTCTATGAGTTTTGAGGTTTAATTAATTGATTTTGATGATATTTTGGTGATTTAAATGCTTAAATAAGTTAGTAGGATAATTTGGGACTCGTGTGTATTTTTGGTTTTGAGACCCGAGGGCTTGGGTGAGTTTCGGGTAGTTAACAGGGTTTGCAAAGTGGAAACATCTGGTGTTTTTGAGGATTTGCTGGTGTTTGGTGTAATACCGTTCGCGAACGCGGCCAAGGGCTCGCGAACGCGAAGGGTAAATTATGGTGTCCTGGGTTTTACTCTACGCGAACACGTAGAGAGAAACGCGAACGCGGAGCACTGAGCAGTGCTTCTACGCGAACGCGTCCCCAGGGGTGCGAAACCGTAGGCTTAGGGTGAGGTAGGGGGGCAAGGTAGGTTTTATCTTCTCGAACGCGGGCGTAGGCTCGCGAACGCGGAAGCCTAGGAAGTTAGACCTTTGCGAACGCGGCCCTGGCTCCGCGAACGCGTAGGTCCCATATGCTAACCCTTCGCGAACGCGGCCAGTGGCCTGCGAACGCGAAGGGCAATTTTGCCCAGTAATTTAAAAATGTCAAAAACAGAAACATTACAGGATTTAACCCACTTCTTCTCAAACCTCTTCTTCCCTTTAGGCGATTTTGAAGATTTCCATCACCATAGCTCCATAGGTAACTGTGATGACCCAAAAGGTCATCCTAAGTAATTCCAGCTAAATCTGTGTTTCGAGGCCCCGAAAGCCTCCATTAATCTCACCTCGATATGCGTGAGCAGCCCGAGCAGGTAGCCGGGAAGCTTCCATGTTAAAATTTGATAAAAATGGGACTTTTTGAATTGAATAATTGAATAAAGTTGACTTTGGTCAACATTTTTGGTAAACGGACCCGGACCCGTGATGTGACGGTCCCGGAGGGTCCGTAGGAAATATGGGACTTGGGCGTATGCCCGGAATCGAATTCCGAGGTCCCAAGCCAGAGAAATGAATTTTTAAAGAAAATTGTTTTCTGAAAATAATAAAGGAATTTAAAAATGAATAATTATTTGAAACCGTGTTACCGGGCCCGTACTACGGTTCCGAAGCACGAGACAGGTTTATTATATGTTATTTGTCCTATCTGTGAAATTTGGTGTGAAACGGACTTGATTTGATTGGTTTCGGATCAAAATGAGGAAAACTGGAGTTAATGAAGTTTTGAGGTTTTTGAAGAATTTGAAATTTGTCTTGAAAGGTGATTTTATGTTCCCGAGGTCCGATTGAAAATCCGAGACCGGGAATAGTTCCGTTGTGTCATTTATAACTTGTCTGCAAAATTTGAAGTCGTTCCGAGTTCTGTGGGTGGGTCCGGCGCATCGTTATAGAATATTAGAATTTCAAGTTCTTAAGTGTTAAATTTAGGGGTTTTGGAGGGTGATTCTGAGTTTTAGCTTGGTATTGAGTGTTCCGTGAGCTCGATAAAGTCCGTTTATTTATTTGGGACTTGTTGGTATTTTTGGACGGGGGCTCGGGTGGGCCCAGGTGCCTCCCAGACCCCGCGCGAGGCCAAAAAATAGCAAAAACCACTGCTGGTGCACAGCAGCTGGTGTGACCGCAGGTGCGGTTGCCCAGCCGCAGGTGCGGGACCGCCCCTACGGTCCCAGCCTTGCAGGTGCGATCCCCAGCGCCCTTGCCCAAAGTCCGTAGGTGCGAGACCCAGGCCGCAGGCACGTGACCGAAGGTGTGGTCCAGCCTTCGCTGGTGCGACTTCCATCGCAAGCGCGGCCCTTTCTTCGCAGGAGCGGGACCGCTGGTGCGACTCCCAACTCCGCAGGTGCGAGCCCAGGGTCCCAGGCCCTTCTTCCGCAGGGGCGATCATTTCCCTCGCAGGTGCGAGACCGAACCTGCGGTCCTAGGGTCGCAGGTGCGGAAACCCCTGTTGGCAGCCCCTCTTAAATGCCCAAAATTTCGGGTTTTTCTCATTTCATCCATCTTCAACCTCCATTAGAGAGCCTCCAAGCTTGGGCAACACCTTCCACGACCACCCACTGTAAGAGGTAAGTTAAAACCCCATAAACTTCTACTTTTAACATTAATTCCTAGTTTAACTCACTACTAAATCATCTAAAGATCATGGAATTAGTTAGTAACTTTAGG
>MDKH01153943.1:0-48889 GCA_005239495.1 Nicotiana undulata
ATCTGATGATTGGGTGAATGTGAGGAATGTGATACAGTTTCTTGCAAGATTTCACGAGCTCACAAAAAAAGTTTCAGGTTCACGTTATGTTACTTGTAATGCTCATTTTGAGGATGTATATGAACTTTATTGTCATTTGAAAATGTGATTACTTAGTGAGGATGAGAATTTGAGAAAAATGGTTGAGAGGATGCAAGAAAAGTTCAAGAAGTATTGGGGTGAGCCTGAAAAAATGAATAAAATGATTTTTATTGCTTCCGTCTTGGATCCACGTAATAAATTTGAATATGTTGAGGGAGCACTTGAAGAACTTTTTGGGGAGGAAAAGGGGAAGAAAGTAAATGTTGAGATGTATGATTATATGAATTCTTTGTTTGAAGAGTATCTAAAATGTATTCAATTGGATCTTGTCCTCAATCTCCATCTACTTTATCTAATAAGACATCTAATACATCTTGTGGGAGTGTTATAACTGCATCATTAATAAGGACGAAGCTTCACTTGAAGAAACAAAAGGAAGACAATGGAAGTGGGGGTGCTAAATCCGAGTTGGATAAATACATTATTGAAGAACAAGAGACTTTTAGTGAAGAATTTGATATCTTAAGTTGGTGGAAAACACATGCTCCTAGATTTCCTATTCTTTCGGAGTTGGCTCGTGATGTGTTGGCATTCCAATTTCTAGTGTGGCGTCGGAATGTGCATTTAGCACGGTCGTATTCTTGATCCATTTAGGAGTTCATTGACTCCTAAATGTGTGCAAGCCCTTATTTGTGTTCAAGATTGGCTTAGAGAAGAGAAGAATCCCATTAGTGTTGAAGAAGATTTGAAGTATCTTGAGGAACTCGAGCTTGGTAAGCTTTAATATTTTGTGTGTATTTTAGTTCAAAATAATATATCCTAATTGTTTATTTGTCATTGTCATTGACATGTTTGATCGAATTATCTTTAGATATGGACAATAATGGAAGCACTACTAGCATTGCTTGATGTACAGTTGCAACTTGCAACTTGAGTGGTAAGTTTAATACACTATTTGTTTGGTGATATACTTTTGTAGTTTTGTTTTATTATCATCCAAAAATAATATTCTAACTTATGATTTATATATTGTTTAGGTTCAAGTGCAATCATGCCCCCTGCTCGGTTGGCCATTTTCAGAGAAAAGATTTGCAGTGTTTTTGTTATGTTCTGCTCCATTTTAGTGCTCCTAAATAGCAATTTAGCATACTGTTAAGTGGACTGTAATTTGGACTGTAACTGGTATTTGTAACAGAACAATTGGACTGTAATTTGTAACTGAACAGTTGGTATTTTTGCTGGCATACTGATATTTTTGCTGTTAAGCTTACTGATATTTTTCCTGTTAAGCTTACTGATATTTTTGATGGCATACTGAACAGTTGATATTTTTGATGATAACTGAGTATTTTCATAGTTGATAAATAGAGGTTTTCTCACACATAATAACATCTATGTTTTCATTTTCATGTGTGATGTCTTCGTTAGAATTGTGTTGGTCCATCTCTTGATCCCAATCAGTGGTTAATAGACTTTGTCATTGGAAGCTATAAAGGAAGCCATATTTGTTCGATTCATGGTAATTATTGAGGAGTCAATTGTCTCCACAATTCCAGAACTCATCAAGATCCGACAAAAATATTAAAAGATCCACTAGAATTTCTCTTCTTCTTACTATATGTTAATTTATCTGAAGTAATTGTCGCACTATTCTTTTCTTCATTTTCATTCGCAAAAGTATAACTGCATATTGGATGTGAGGTCCATCAAAGTGATTAGTGTACGTAGATTTCATGTTTTTATTAAGTTAGTAAAAACAGTCTTAGTTATTACATATATTTAGTGCAGTTTGTTGTTTTTTATCACCGAATATTAAACTGAAACCATACCAAAATCGTACCGAACCGAAATAAGAAATACCAAACCGTACCGAAATATTTAGGTACGGTATTTGGTATACACAATTGAGAAATCGAATACCGAAATACCAAACCGCAATTATTAAATATCGAACCGAAGTACCGAATGCCCACCCCTAATCAGAGAAGAAAGGGCCAAATGCATGAACCACATCTTTAGTGTTATTGAGTAAGTCATGATTCACTAGGATCGTGATAGTCCTTGCTCCCCTCTCCACTCTGACTTCAATCTGAGTTGTCCCACTGTCAATCATCTTGTGATCTTCAGGGTCGAGGTCGAAGTCAGATGCATCGCCAATAAGCTTAGCCCGTTCATCGTCCTACTAAGTGGGCATCTTGTCTTACCCCTTGTCTGCATGGGAACTTCCTGAGCCGGTTCAGAAGACGAAGCCTCCTTACACACGGGACGTATGGGACCATCGTTAGAGGAATTCACAGTGGCCTCGTCCTCTAAGACTCGAAAGGAAGCAGTGACATTGACTTCCTACAACCTAGGGACCTCCAAGGCCGCCCCAACACCTCCCTCGACCAATGTCGTCACAGTTTCTTGCATCATGACCTCGGGGGAGACTTTATATAAGTCAATCGTTGTCTATACACCAGTTTCTTGTCTACGACCCTCCTTTTCCGGGGCCTCAGGTCCACGCCGCTTCGAGAAATCTCCTCGTCCTCAACATGGTAGGGATCCATGGGAAGAGCGGGCATAACAGCCGAAATGGGGGCAGGAGTGGAGGAAGCAACACCCCTCTTTCTCTTGAAAGAAGGTGTCAATGCAAAGTTCATTTTAGCAACCTCCTTGGAAGGGCCTAGAAAGAAGTACAAAAAGAGCACGATAAGTTTGACGAATGTAGACACAACATTGTCTAAAATTGATGTACCGACATTACCATTTGGAGGGAGAGCTGATTTATATTTATGCAGAAGCTCGACCAATCTCGAATCCCTACAGTGCAGAGAAGAAACTGCCTAACCTAATCAGAAAGGTTGCACCACAAATTGAATACTCCGAGCAATAGCTGCAAAACAAAAAGAGTCAACTCACGAAATCAATACGTACGATTACACGAAAAAACAAAGATAAATAAAAAAAAACGTATGTCACGACCCAAATTCCCCAGCCCTCGAGATCATGATTGTGCCTAACACCATATTTGCTAGGCAAGCCAACGTTAGAAATCATAAAATCGTTTCTTGAAAAAAAATATTTATTTAAATATAAATAAACAGTTCAAAATATATGTGAAGTCTAATATTAACCAGTAAATAATATCAAGAATAATAGTCGAATTAATGAAACAAACCACGAACAAGTACTAATATCTAGCTACCCAGGGTATGAAATCACAATTCACGAACTACTAAAGAATATTACAAGTATTTGGCAGAAAGAAAACATATGTCTGTTTTGAATGAAATAAAACAGTAAATGGCTAATAAGGAGAAGACTCAAGGAATCTGCGGACGCCGACAGATCTACCTCGTGTCTCCGTGCGAAAAGAATCCGCTACTACTTCAACTTAACTTTGGTCGGTACCTAGATCTGCACAAGAAGTGCAGAGTGCAGTATCAGTTAACCGACTCCATGTACTGGTAAGTGCCGAGCCTAACCTCGACGAAGTAGTGACGAGGCTACGACAGGGCATTTACAATATAACATGTACATAATGTATAATAAAGCAAGAAGGGAACAATAAACTGAATAAACAGTAACTTGCAACAATTGATAAAGTAACTCAACTAATTTTTCCTAATCTCAACTATAACCAATCCTTACGAGAATTTCCAAATTTTACTTAAAATAATAGTAAGAGCTGAATATGAATGACAACAATAAAACATTGAATATTCCATTCTTTATTTTATAATCAATAAATCATGAATATTCTCCCTTATTGCTCTTTGTTGCGGCGTGCAACTCGATCCCACCTGTCCACCCTTATTGCTCCTCCTTATATATATATCACCCTTATTTCTCCTTTTGCGGCGTGCAACCCGATCCCACATGTCCACCATTATTACTCCTTGTTGCGACGTGCAACCCGCTCCCACCAGACAATCACGTTTCATCATTTAAAATAAAGGTTTCACAAATTTATTCATAGACTTTTTCAAAAATTTTGTCTCCACAAATGTAAACAGAACGCTGTACAATTAAGAAACTTCACCAATTATTAATCACATAACAAGTAAATATGAATATTCTCCCTTATTACTCCTTGTTGCGGCGTGCAACCCGATCCCACCTGTCCACCCTTATTACTACTCAATATATAACACCTTTGTTCCTCCTATTGCGGCGTGCAACCCGATCTCACCTGTCCACCCTTATTGCTCCTTCATGCGGCGTGCAACCGACTCCCAACAGAAAGTTAAATCTATTTATCTAATAAAAGATTTCACAATCTAGGTCAAAGCCTTTCATAATATTTTTGTCTCAACAATTGTAAACAGAATGTTGTACTATTCATAAACTTCATCAATTATTATTTCACAATGAAACCAACCGGAATGTATCGTAAAACACTATCAACCAGCTCAACCTTTTTTATACCACGATGAAGCCAAGGGAACAACTAACACTTCCAAAATACTTGAAACAATATTTAATAACAAGTTGACGGAACCATGTAGACATGGAGGCATGAATGATCATAAAACAATTAAGACAGGGATAATTAAATTGGAAACGAGGAAGGGATCATGTTCAATAGAAAATTTGGTGGTGCATAGATACTCGTCACCTCACCTATACACCACACACATGAAATTTCACATAACAATCAAGTTGGGGATTCCTATCCCCTCAAGTCAAGGTTAAACCAAACACTTACCTCAATTCCGCAAGCCACTCACTGTTCAATCATAACTTTTCCTTTAGAATTTGCCTCTAACCCGCTCGAAACTAATCATAATTTGTTCAACATCATTAATTAATGCTGAAGGAACTAACTATGGTTTTCCTAAAAAGTTATGGTTTTCCTACGTTTTCTCAAAAAAAATTATAAATCGACCCAGGGTCTGCTTGGTCCAAACTCGGGATTCGGACCAAACTTCGTCTACCCATTCACCCCCAAGCCCGAGTATGCAATTAGTTTTGAAATTCGACCCCCATTCGAGGTCAAAATTCTCTAATTCTACCCAACTCCCAATTTTTGCCATGCACATTCTTGATTTTTGATTGAAAAGTGATGAAAAACATTGGGTAATCAAAAGAGAAGAGTTTAGAATTGTTTACCAACACTTTGGGGATGAACTTGTGTGAAGAAAATCGCCTCTAAGCCTTTTTAGTTCGAAAAAAATGAAAAAATGGCTACTCCCCGAGTTGGATTCTGTTAAGGGAGGCGTTGGTGTTTTAATAGGTTATGGTTGCTGTGATTTTTTTAAGAAGAAACAACATGGAGCACCAGTGCACCAGAAACTATTATGACAACAGATTTATTTACAAGTTAAAAACATCTCGAAGCCTACCCGAAACTCACTCGAGCCCTCGGAGCTCTAAACCAAACATGCACGTGAGTATAAAACATCATACGGACTTGCTCGTGCGATCAAATCACAAAAATAACACCTAAAACTATGAACTTAACCTCAAATTTCATGATTTTTCTCAAGAATACTTCAATTTCTTTATTTCTCAATCGGACGTCCGAATCACGCCAAATCAACTGCGATTCTCACCAAATTTCACTGATAGGACTTAAACATTATAAAAAACATGTACCGAGCTCCGGAACCAAAATACGGGCCCGATAACAACAGTTTCAAACATTAATTCATCTCTTTATTTCATTAAAAATCCAGCAAAACATTTTTCTTCAAAAATTAATTTCTAACGCTAGGGACCTCGGAAATCAATTCCGGACATACACCCAAGTCCCATATTTTACTGCGAACCTTACGGGATCGTCGTAACACGGATCCGGATTCGTTACTCAAAATGTTCCTTCACTCCCTCCATGAAAGACACATCCCGGACCATCCGGTCCGCATAACTCTTTTGCCTAGACTGCGCCGTGCGAAGTCGCTCCTGAAAACTTCACCTTATCCAACACGTCCTGAACCAAGTCTGTGCCCAATAGCCTGGCCTCGCCCGGCTCAAACCAACCAACCGGAGATCTACACTCCTACCGTATAAAGCCTCATATGGAGGCATCTGGATACTGGACTGTTAACTATTATTATAAGCAAACTCCGCGGTGGCAGAAACTAGTCCCCTGAACCCCCAAAATCAATGACACAGGCACGCAACATGTCCTCCAAAATCTGAATAGTACGCTCTGACAGCCCGTCGGTCTGAGAATGAAACGTTGTGCTCAACTCAACCTGAGTACCCAACTCTCTCTACACGACTCTCCAAAACTGAGATGTGAACTGAGTACCTCCGTCAGAAATGATAGAAATTGGAACCCCATGCAATCGGAAAATCTCCCTGATGTAGATCTCAGCTAACCGCTCCGAAGAATATGTAGTACCAACAGGAAATAAGTGCGCGGACTTGGTCAGCCGATCCACAATAACCCATATAGCATCAAATCTCCTCGAAGTCCGTGGGAGCCCAACTACAAAGTACATGGTGATCCGCTCCCACTTCCACTCCGGAATATCTAACCTCTGAAGTAACCCACCTGGCCTCTGGTGCTCATACTTGACCTGCTGACAGTTGAGACACCGAGCCACAAACTCAACAATATCCTTTTTCATATGTCACCGCCAATAATGCTGTCTCAGATTCTGGTACATCTTCGCAGCACCCGGATGGATGGAATACCGCGAGCTCGTCTACCATATAATGCCTCGTAGAGAGCCATCTGAATGCTCGACTGATAGATATTATTATAGGTAAATTCCGCTAAATTGATCACAAGAACTTATAAAGTCAATAACACAGGCGCGAAACATATCCTCTAAGATCTGAATAGTACGCTCGGACTGCCCGTCCGTCTGAGGATGGAATGTTGTGCTCAACTCAACTCGTGTACCCAGCTCACGCTGAAGTGACCTCCAAAAGTGCGAGGTAAACTGCATACCTCGATCAGAAATAATAGACACGGGCACACCGTGAAGACAAACAATCTACGGAATGTATATCTCTGCTAACTGCTCTGAGGTATAAGTATTTGCCACTGGAATGAAATGTGCTGATTTAGTCAGCCTATCAACAATAACCCAAACATCGTTGAACTTTCTCTGAGTCTGTGGGAGTCCAACAACGAAGCCCATATTGATACGCTCCCACTTTCACTCAGGAATCTCTATCTGCTGAAATAAGACACTGGGTCTCTGATGCTCATACTTTACATGTCGAAAATTCAAGCAACGAGCCACATAAACAACAATATCCTTCTTCATCCTTCGTCACCAATAATGTTGACATAGGTCCTGGTACATCTTGGCAGCACCTGGGTGAATAGAATACTTAGAACTGTGAGCCTCCTCAAGGATCAACTCACGAAGCCCATCAACATTAGGCACACACACTCTACCATGCATCCTCAAAACACTGTCACCTCCAACTGTAACCTTCTTGGCACCACCATGCCGAACTGTGTCCCTAAGGACCATCAAATGCGGGTCATCATCCTGTCGATCTCTGATACGCTCATATAAGGAATACTAAGCGACTGTACAAGCTAAAACATGGCTGGGCGAAATATCCAACCTCACGAACTTATTAGCCAAATTTTGAATGTTTGAAGCTAACGGTCTCTCACCGACTGGAATGAATGCAAGGCTGTCCATACTCACTACCTTCCTACTCAATGCATGGGCCACCACATTGGCCTTCCCAGGATGATACAATATAGTGACGTCATAATCTTTCAATAACTCTAACCATCTCCTCTGCCTCAAATTAAGATCCTTTTGCTTGAACAAGTACTGAAGACTACGATGATCCATGTAAACCTCACACGACACACCATAAAGATAGTGCATCCATATTTTCAATGAGTGAACAATGGCTGCCAACTCTAAGTCATGGACAAAATAATTCTTCTCATGAACCTTCAATTGTCGAGACGCATATGCAATCACCTTGCCATCATGCATTAATGTTGAACCTAATCCAATACGAGATGCACCACAATATACCGTGAAAGATCTCGAACCTGATGGTAACACCAACACCGGTGCTGAAGTCAAGGTTGTCTTGAGATTTTGAAATCTCACCACACACTCGTCCGACCATTTGAATGGAACACCTTTTTGGCTCAATATGATCTTAATAATTGTTCATAGTTAATTACATAATCATCAAATAACTTCACGTTAACAATAATCTCCTTTCAAACTTTCAAAATACTGATAACGAGATGCGATGCATGAAGAACTCATAATTATTTACATGAATTAACATGTCTCATTTAACGCCACATGGGCGGGCACCTACCTCGTAGGTTAAAGCTCAATAGTTATAACACGAATTTGGAAAATTATGCACAGTTAATTTTATACAAAACTTTTCAAATAAACCTAATATGCATGACTCCCTATTGGTACTATAGTACAAATTTTAATTTCACAAGGGAGAATTTAAGCACAAGAATTTTTATCACAAGGATGTCGTCCTTCTATAACTTCCATCGCGGCTCGTAGCCCAATTTAAACATACCAAATCATATTAAAATGCGAGGATCTCGCCCTCAGTTCTGAATTACAAGTAATATGCACATCATGCCAATCGAAACATTCCATTTTCTTCTTTTAATTATTTCCTGTTAAACAAAATTACAACATGTAATGATAGACATAACTATCTCCATATAATCTCCCAATATGAGTATTCACATAAGTAGATTTCAGAGTTACGAAGCTCACCCATGAGTGGAGCATATTAGGAGGACTTTCTTAGATACTCATAACCGAATCAAGTTAAGGAAATTGTTACTTTATAATAACTAGAGATTGTACTTGTAATGACACTATCTGGTGTAGCGACCTTAGCCATACCATAGAAAATAAATCAACAAGCTGGGTCTCCACCTCTAGGAGTCTGACCTCCACATTCGACATTCCGATCCTTTCCCCCAGATGGTCATGTAAGTTGAGTTGTAACTGCAATGCGGCACACAACCTGAGTGCTCTGATGAAATAATTTGGCTGCTCATACCAAAATTATGCCAAATGACTGGAATAACCGTCGTAGGAATCTCGTAGCGGTGGTGCATTAAAAGAACTCATCGGAGCACCCCGAGCAATCAAATATATGGACTGGGCTGGCCGGTTTTCCGAGCCCCTGCCATAATAATTTGTTGTTGCAAAGTAGAATCCACTGAATCTTTTAGAACCTTGAGACCTATTAGTCTCCTTAGCTTCCTCTTTTCCTCATCCCGGACACACTCTAACATCTAGGCAATTTCTACCACTAGCCGAAATGAAGTATGAACCTGCCCTGAGTCGTACAAAATTTTTACGATAATAATTGAGTCCTTTAATGTGTTTGTGGACTCACTCTCTGGCTATATGAACTGAAGTGGGAGTATGACGGCTAACTTATCAAGCCTGATGGCATATTTTGACACCGTCATGGAGACCTGACGCAATCGTTCAAACCCTATGCACCGCGTATTATGGAGAGTCCGAGAGACAAACTCTTTCAAAAGAATTTATAAGAACTGAGCCAAGTAGTTGATGTTGCAATGGCTGGTCGTCCTCTTCGTAGGCTTGCCACAAACACCGGCGGTCAATTTCTTCTTTTAATGTTGACTCAACACTGCTGAGCTACCCCATTTATTCATATACTCTTCGTTATTCTTTGGGGTAACTCTCATCCCTATTGATGTACAATGATCACAAAAGTAGAGCTCTATACAGATAAATCTTGGCACGAACCATATAGTCTAGAAGCTCATCAACCTCTGTACACCCTCTAAAGCACCCCAAAATCCGCAACCGTGACTTCCACACTGAGTAGACCTTCTGTAGATTTAAAGTTGTTTATATAACTCCTTTGATACTGAGGTATAGGGTTATTAAGGAGGCAGACATACCGCAATTCCCAGCTTTATCTCTTGCAAAATCTCATGCCTTATACATTCCAGACCAAAACTGATATAACACATGACCCCGCAATCTATTCCTTGACGGTGGACTTCCCCACTTGGCACGGAGCAATGTATGATAATCCACAATGTTAAACTTCACAACTCACATAAATCATCCACATTGCTTTCAACTATTCCCATGTTCTGCAATACTTCAAAGCAACGGTCAAGAAAATCGCGTAGGTCCTCAAGGTTCTCAAAAGATGTACCACTGAAATAGATTGGAAATAGTTTGGTAAACTTGTCCAACCTCAATAAACGGATTAGTGCGTCCTGCAATACTGCAGTAGCTATGAATCCTTCTAGAACCTGAACTGGTCCAACATGTACCGATTGAGCTAGAACCTCTGCTTCTAGATCCACTTGAGGCTCTACAATAGGTGTTGATGTTCGAGCTCTAGACTGAGCTCTATCTCTGCCTCTTTCCGTAATCGTAGCTATCATTGGGGCTCAATTTCTTGTCCAGTTGTAGACGCATTGCGTGTTGTTGAGATTGGCCAGAGAACCAGAATAGACGGGTTCAATCTTTAATGATAGAATAAATTCGCATGATAGAGTAGGATATAAGTGAAATTGTTCCTAACTTTATAGCCCATGAGAGATAAGTACAGACGTCTCCGTATCGATCCCTTAGACTCTATTAAGCTAGTCCGTGAATTGTGAGACCTAGGCAACCTAGTGCTCTGATAACTTGTCACGACCCAAATTCCCAACCCTCGGAATCGTGATGACGCCTAACATCATACTTGCTAGGCAAGTCAATGTTAGAATTTTATTAACCATTTCTTGAAGAAAAAATATTTATTTAAATATAAGTAAGCAATTCAAAATATATGTGAAGTCTAATACTAACCAGTAAATAATATCAAGAATAATAGTCGAATTAATGAAACGAACCACGAACAAGTACTGATATCTAGCTACCCAGGGTCTAGGGGTGTTCATGGTTCGGATTGGATTGGTTTTTCCTAAAAAAGAAACCAAACCAAGTAAGTCGATTTTTCAAATATTGGAACCAATCCAAACCAATTAAGTCGGTTTTTGTCGATTTTTCGGTTACTTATCGGTTTTTTTTCTTAAATATGGGACATACACTACCAAATGCATATTCCGGCGACTACATTTTCAACATAACACTATCAAATCAATTGCTCTTTGAGAAATTTATCATTTACCAAGATATATTGATGATAATTGAATAAAATAGTGATGAATAATTTAATTACTCAATTAAAAAATGATTTATTTTTAGCACGAAATAAGTTTTTTTATACTTAGCGAAAGAAAATTACCAATCAAACTAGAATGTAAAGGCAAAGAATTAGATTATTAAATAGCAAAGAACTAGACTAGAAATATAGATGATTAATATATACCATAAAATTTTAGAAACTTTATATAAAAAATATACATATATATATATATATATATATATATATATATATATATATATATATATACGTGTAATAATAAATTTAAATAGCTAGTTTTATAGTCGGTTTGGTTCGGGTTTTTTCGGTTATTGTTTGATTGAAACCAAAACCAAAACCAAAGTTGATCGGTTTTTAAAATTCAAAACCAAAACCAAACCAAACCTAAAATGTATCGGGTTTTTTGATCGGTTTGGTTCGGTTTTTCGGGTTTTTATGAACACCCCTACCAGGGTCTGGAATCACAATTCACGAACTAATAAAGAATACTACAAGTATTTGGCTGAACGAAAACGTATGTCTGTTTTGAATGAAATAAAATAGTAAATGGTTAATAAGGAGAAGATTCCAGGAATCTGCGGACGCCGACAGATCTACCTCTTGTCTCTGTGCGAAAAGTATCAGCTACTACTTCAACTTAACTCTGACTGGTACCTGGATCTGCAAAAGAAGTGCAGAGTGCAGTATCAAAACAACCGACCCCATGTACTGGTAAGTGCCGAGCCTAACCTCGACGAAGTAGTGACGAGGCTTCGTCGGGGCATTTACAATATAACATGTACACAATGTATAATAAAGCAAGAAGGGAACAATAAACTAAATAAACAATAACTTGCAACAATTAATAAAGTAACTCAGCTAACTTTTCCTGATCTCAACTATAACCAATCCTTACAAGAATTTCCAAAATTTACTTAAAATAACAGTAAGAGCCGAATATGAATGACAATAATAAAACAATGAATATTCCAGCCTTTATTTTATAATCAATAAATCATGAATATTCTCCCTTATTGCTCATTGTTGTGGCGTGCAACCCGATCCCACTTGTCCACCCTTATTGCTCCTCCCTATATATATCACCCTTATTTTTCCTGTTGTGGCGTGCAACCCGATCCCACCTGTCCACCTTTATTACTCCTTGTTGCGACGTGCAACCCGCTCCCACCAGACAATAACGTTTCATCATTTAAAATAATGGTTTCACAAATTTATTCATAATCTTTCACAATAATTATGTCTCCACAAATGTAAACAGAACGATGTACAGTTAAGAAATTTCACCAATTATTAATCACATAACAAGTAAATATGAATATTCTCCCTAATTACTCCTTGTTGAGACGTGCAACCCGATCCCACTTGTCTACCCTTATTACTCCTCAATATATATCATCCTTATTCCTTCTGTTGCAGCGTGCAACCCGATCCCACATGTCCACCCTTATTGTTCATTCTTGTTGCGTGCAACCCCCTCTCACAAGACATTCACATCTCTTTATTTAATAAAAAAATTCACAATTTAGGTCAAAGTCTTTCACAATATTTTTGTCTCAACAATTGTAAGCAGAAAATTGTACTATTCATAAACTTCATAAATTATCATTTCACAATGAAACCAACCGGAATGTATCATAAAACACTGTCAATCAACTCAACCTTTTTTATACCACGATGAAGCCAAGGGAATAACTAACACTTCCAAAATACTTGAAACAATATTTAACAACAAGTTGACGGAACCAAGTAGACATGGTGGCATCAATGATCATAAAACAAGTAAGTTAGGGATCAATTAAATTAGAAACGAGGAAGGGATCATGTTCAACAGAAAATTTGGTGGTGCATAGATAATCGTCACCTCACCTATACACCACACACATGAAAATTCACATAGCAATCAAGTTGGGGATTCCTATTCCCTCAAGTCAAGGTTAAACCAAACACTTACCTCAATTCCGCAGGCCACTCACTGTTCAGTCACAACTTTTCCTTTAGAATTTGCCTCTAACCCGCTCGAATCTAATCATAATTTGTTCAACATCATTAATTAATGCTAAAGGAACTAACTTTTCTGAAAAATTATGGTTTTCTTACGTTTTCTCAAAAAAAGTTAAAAATAGACCCAGGGCCGCTTGGTCCAAACTCGGGATTCGGACTAAATTTCTTATACTCCATTCACCCCCGAGTCCGAGTATGCAATTAGTTTCGAAATCTGACCCCAATTCGAGGTCAAAATTCGATTTTTACAAAATTCTCTAATTCTACCCAAACTCCCAATTTTTGCCATGAAATTTTTTGATTTTTGATTGAAAAGTGATGAAAAACATTGGGTAATCGAAAGAGAAGAGTTCAGAATTGTTTATCAACATTTTAGGGATGAACTTGTGTGAAGAAAATCGCGTCTAGGTCTTTTTAGTTCGAAAAAAAAAATGGATGATGCCCGAGTTGGATTCTGTTAAGGGAGACGTTGGTGTTTTAATAGGTTATGGTTGTTGTGTTTTTTTTAAGAAGAAACAACATGGAGCACCAGCACACCAGAAACTATTATGACAATAGATTTTTTTACAAGTTAAAACATCCTGAAGCCTACCTGAAACCCACTCGAGCCCTCAAGGCTCTAAACCAAACATGCACGCGAGTCTAAAAACATCATACGGACTTGATCGTGCGATCAAATCACAAAAATAACACCCAAAAATATGAATTTAACCTCAAAACTCATGATTTTTTTCAAGAACACTTCAATTTCACTATTTCTCAACCGGGCGTCCGAGTCACGTCAAATCAACTACGATTCTCACCAAATTTCACATATATGACTTAAACATTATAACAAACCTGTACCGGGCTCCGAAACCAAAATATGGGTATGATACCAACGGTTTCAAATATTAATTCATTTCTTTATTTCATTAAAAATCCAGCAAAATAATTTTCTTCAAAAATTGATTTCTAACGCTAGGGACCTCGGAAATCAATTCCAGACATACACCCAAGTCCCATATTTTATTGCGGACCTCCAAGGATCGTTGTAACACGAATCCGAGTTCATTTACTCAAAATGTTGACCAAAGTTAACTAAAACCAAATTTTAAATTCCAAAACTTATTATTTCTCATATTTTCACATAAAAGCTTTCCGAATTCACGTCCGGAATGTGCACGCAAATCGAGGTATTTAAAATTAATCCTTTTAAGGCTAATGAGCCCAGAATAGTGTCTTAATTCATAAAATGACCCCTTGGGTCATCACAACGTACGGGCACGGTTCCAAGCTTCTAGAAAGTGAGCAACGTAGGCCTTAACGAACTCGGCCTTGACAAAAAAGAAGTCGAGCCAAAATTGTTGGCTACCATTATCGCCTATTTTGACGACAAGGGACTTACTTCCAAGATCGCGAATGTTCAACATCGTACCACGATAGAAGATTAGCATGAACAGGTACACGAGATGTCGTAGAGTGATCTCAATACTAGCCAGTTCGACTAATTTCGACAACATTTTGACCACCTTGTAAACCAAAAGCGCATGTTGGGTCGGATAGACCCGGTAATAGCGACAGACTTCCTCCACCCAAAGAGGAAGAGTAAGAGAGTAACCGAAGGTAAAATGGTAGGTGTGAAGTGTGCAGTACCCTAGATGGTGAGTATACACTTCGTCCTTCTTTGCGGATACGTACTCTACTTGGTAAGGATTGTAGTACTTAGCTTTGAACTCCGCCAAATGCTTGGCCACCAAAGAAGACCGGAAAACCTCAGCCACCGCTTCAGGTTAAAGCTGCAAGTCAGTTTCGTGTTAGGGTTACGAGGAAATATCTCGTCCACCGAGGATAGAGCCTCCGTTTCAACGGCGGCGATGGCATCCTCCCACGGACAGGGGCCGCAACAGCCGATAGAGTGACCAGAACCTCCTCATTCCCACTAAGAACATCTACATCACGAACTCCAAAAGGAGAGATATACATGATTGTAAAGATAATCAAGGTGATAAAAAATTGCAGAAGATGAGGATTCAAGAAGCATAAATAATAAAGGATTCAAACAACAGTGGTTACCCCCTTTTTAACGGAAGACAGTGGGATTCGAAATGGCTCGCCATAATTGCAACCATAGTCGAAATGGCAGAGCCAATCCACAAGCTACGCGTGTTCTGACGTGACGCTTTGGGAACAAACGCTAGCATGACAAATAACGTCACGTCTCATCCACGTCAGGTCTCTCTCCAAAATCACCCGGGAAAATCAAGACCACAAGAGTTTGAAGTATGCGACCCTCGTGTCGCCATGTCATCCTGTCATTGATGACGACCATGATCATTATTATCCACTTATTAAGCCCGTCCCTGAGGACGAACTCAACAAGCGGAGGGACTAACTCGATGGGCAAAAACATTATTTTATGTGTTTGACCCGGTCAACGGCAAGAAAGGCTATGACGTGCTAATATGACTCCAAAAAGTCGAGGTCAGACGAGGAGGATAAACCGTTGTCGAGGTCAAAATGGCTTAGGACGAGGACGAGCATTTGTCTTCATTACGAAGTGACGTCCAACTTTAGGATTTAGATTCCATAGAGAATATTCTAATGAATATTCCTTTTTATTGTACTATCTAGGTTTTTTTTGGCACATGTGCTCTTATAAATAGGAAGAGAAGCACATCAAAAAAAGGATCAGACTTTTTGTAAAGAATATCATCAACATTCTATGTGGAAGATTCTCACTTTATTGAATAGAAACAAAGCTTGCCTTCACACTTATTTTCTATTACCCATCTCTCTCGATCTAAGAAGAATTTGAATATACAATACTCGCTATCATCCATCATTGTCAGAAAGCATATATGATGATTTCATCTTTTTCGGGTGATCTTGATCACATTTATGGTTTAGAACCCATTTATTATGATTTATTGCTACTTTTTACATTTAGAAGTCTTTAGTGCTCCATCATTGCTTCAAGATAGTCTTACTTAATATTTCACATTAAATATTCACCCTAAAAGTGCTAGATTTGTTATTGAAATTAATATTGGCTAGGATTAATCCTATTTTTCTAACAAATTTAACTGTATAGAACCAACGTCTATTTTTTTGGGTCACACAGGAGGGACACCCATAGCATACATACCTAAAAACTACGGAAAAAGGGTTCAAAATGCCTCTGAATTACTGAAAAAGGTTTAAAAATACTCTTCATCCACCTATTGGGCTAAAAATATCCTTTCATCCACTTTTTTGGTTCACTTATGCCCTTGACCTTTCCCTTTGGCCGTTCGGTCAATGCTAATTAAAAATAATATTATTCTTTTTGTAAAACTTAAAAAAAATATTTTAAAAAATATTTTCGGTTTTTTAAACTAATAATCCACTAATTTGGTAAAGTTTTCTTATTTTTTTTAATTTTTACAAAAGACAATTCAGTTTTTACAAAAAGTATATATATTTCATTTTTTTCCCCAGTTTTTGAAAGCATTTTTTTCATAAAAACAGAAAAAATGTCTTTAATAAAATATTTTCGTTTTTTAAAAACTGAAAAAATATTGTCAACAAAATATTTTCGTTTTTTCATTTTTTTTCTTCATTCTTTTAACGCATTTCGTTTTATTTTTGTTTTTCAGTTTTTTTTAAAGAAAAATTATTTTCGTTTTTTAAAGAAACTGAAAAAAATAAAATAAAAATTCAAAAAGGAAAATATTTTTTCAATTTTAAAAAAATAAAAATGTTTTATTAGAAACATTTTTTTTCTTCTGTTTTTACAATTTTTCTTCAGTTTTTACAAAAAAAAAATATGCTTTAAAAAAACTGAACAAAATGAAAAATAATAATATTTTTTTCGTAAAAACTAAAAAAGAAGAAGAAGAAGACTTTACTAAATTATTGGACTATTGGTGCATTAGTTTAAAAAAACGAAAATATTTTGCAATTTTTTTTTAAGTTTTATAAAAAAAATAATAATTATTTTTAATTTAGCATTAACCTAACGGTCAAAGAACATAAGTGAACTAAAAAGATAAATAAAGAGGTATTTGTAGCCCAATAAATAGATGAAGGATACTTTAAAATATTTTCTAATAGTTTAGGGACATACTGAACCCTTTTCCGTAAAAACTATAGTTGCAAAGGAAAACATTTGGCCATTTGAGAAAAGGAACAAAAAAAGAAAACGAAGAAAATCACACAGGTCCTTGTAAAATGACGATTTAAAAGAGAAGCCCTAACCTTTTGAATATTGCAAAGTCAGCCCCATCCAAATCAAACGTGGACTGTCTCCTAGCTGGAATCCAACGTGTCAAACCAACATTGGCTCATTACATGTGTAACGCAACAGAAATTAAGAAACCTCCCTCACTAAAATACGCAGCAGCGCACACTACCTTATCCTACACCCATCTTCCCCACAAAAAAATTTCCAAATCAAAACCTCCAAAAACCCGTTAAAATTAAAAAACAAATCCTCAACATTTTCCTCCATTTTCACAGTCTCTAAACCCACGCGCTTATGGCGGTGCGTGCAACAGTTAGCCGGTTTCCGGGTGACCAAGACGCTTTAGAGGAGTCGGGGCTACCGTGGGGAGTAACAGTTTCACCGTTCGCCAGCAAGGACGAGAACGGGAATCCACCGGTTTATGGATCGGACGGTCACTTATTGCCCCGATGTGAGAATTGTTGGGCTTACTATAACACATACTGTGAACAAGAACAATGGGCTTGGACTTGTGCACTTTGTGGGACCCTTAACGGGCTTTCTTCTCAGGCCGTAACTCGTTATTCGCTCCCTGAATCTTGTCCGGAGAATTTATCTTCGTTTATTGACCTTGAATTGCCCAGTAAGTGTAGCCCCCTTTAATGCAAATTTTGATTTTGATGATTCTGTTTTGTGTAATTTTGGGAATTTAGATGCACTGTTTTGAATTTATTTGTTTTTGGATTGGTGTAGTGGATGAATCTGAGGAAATGCAGGCGCGACCCGTGTACGTGGCAGCTGTTGATCTTGCTTGTAAGTTATTATTATTAGGATTAGGATTTAAGTTATTACGTAATGATTTTTTTGCTCTATCAGTGTAATTTAACTTGCTCGTTACTTTAAGTTAAATACAGTTACCTACAGTTAGTAGTATATTATTGCTTTAATTTGATTGTGGCAGTTAAATGATGTAGGGACTAAGGCATTATTTAATTTTGAGTATTGAAGGGATTTTCTGACTTTGATTTGCTGAAATGTTATGTTTTGTCCGTTTCAATTTAGATGAGTTAGTTTGACTCGGTGCGGAGTTTAAGGAAAGAAAAAAGACCTTTGAAATTTGTGTTCTCAAAAGCTTAAGGGGTAAATCTTTGGTGGGCCATGACATCTGTGTGGTTATAAAAACTTATCATTAATGATAAAATGAAGAGTTTAAAGTTGAATTATTTCTAATTGTAGAAATGTGTCATTCTTTTTGAAATGGACTAATAAAAAGAGTGTGTCATCTAAATTGAAACAAGGGAGTAATTTTTTAAATGTGGTAATTACATATCTCTGTAGTTTCCAAGTATAAATATTTTATTTTGAAGCGAAAAAAGAACGTATTGATTGTCCCAAATCAACCCTAATTCAGTTGGTTGGTTTGTTGAGTTTTATGGGAATGGAAATGTTGTGGTTGTTGGTGTTTATGAAGGTTGTGGCTTGTTGGGAATTTGTAGGGGATGGATGTCACAGCTTAACATTAAAAAGAATGTAAAAAGTTTTAGTTTTGAGAGCTGTATTGTTATGCCTAGAGACAAGACGCTTAGCTTACAAGCACTCCTGTCCAACTAACCAAACAGGGATTGAACAAGAAGCATACAACATTTGACTGGACGATTACAATAGATTATGCAGATGGAAAATGAGAACTGAAATCTATCTTCTTGTCAGATTTCAATGTCAGTTGGCCTTCTTTATTGACACATGTATGTGTGCACGTCATCATAGTTAAAATTGTTGACATTACTCTCACTTTGCATACTTTATTTCCATTGATCTTTGAGAATTATCTTAGATTTTGCATAAAGAACTGATGCATTTTGTGGAAAGTAGATGTGGAGTATGTTGCTGTTATTGATTAACAGGTGTTAAGTTCTTATGCAGCATCGGAAGAGTTTTTGGAACTTGTTAAAAGTGCACTTTTAGCTGCTTTAGAAGGTTGGTTATTGACACATCTGTTGAACATTAAGTTTATACTCTTTACTAGAGGGAAGTTTAATTTTTGTTTTCTTTTGTCCTTTGATCAAGCTCTTGGGCCTGGATCACTATTTGGGCTGGCTACATTCAGCCATAAAATAGGTTTGTATGATGTTCAAGGGCCAATTCCAGTGGTGAAGAATGTTTTCATTCCTCATGATGCTGATGGTGCCTTGTCAATGGAACTTCAGGATGTCATGCCCCTACTTTCATTTTTAGCTCCAGTATGTTTGTTTGATTCCTTTCCCAGTGCTTTTCTTTTTCTATCGGGACTGTAAAGGTGTTTAAATTTTCAATGTCAAAAGGATGAGCATGCAGTAGAGCCTTAAATCAGTGATTTGTTGTAGGTGGATACCTGTAAGGACCGTATTTCATCCGCACTTGAAACATTGAGGCCAACAACTTCATGGGAAAGGACATCAGGTGCAGGTCAAGGATTAGATGGAGTTTTTCTGGGTGGAAGAGGTTTTGGTGCTGCAATGGAAGCCCTTTTCAATTATCTTGGATCAGAATATGGAAATACATTTGCTTTAGGTATGGCAATTTCACACATCTTTATTGCGTTAGTTACAGTTAATGATGCACCTCGTGTTGGGTTGCTTTCCTGTTATTGTAATTTATTAATTCAGGCATCCTTTTGTTCTTGCTGAATCAGCCTTTTTCCAGAATAAACAGCAATCTGAGAATCTTTCCACTGAATTAGTAGTTCCATAGAATCTTGCTTAAAGATATTACTCAGTGACTTTGTTTTTTATTTCCCCAATTGAATCAAAATGCAGCTAGGGTTTTTGCTTTTCTTTCGGGCGCTCCTGATATTGGAGCCGGCCAACTAGATACAAGACGGTATGGTGAGCAGTACGCTAGTAAAGGAGAGGACGCAGATCGAGCTTTACTTCCTGAACAAACTCCATTCTATAAAGATCTGGTACTAGCATAGTTCGTGACTTATTGACTTTAGCTAATTTACATTTGAAAATTAAGCATTAAAATGTATTTCAATAGGCTGCCGTGGCTGTTCAATCAGGTGTTTGTGTAGACATTTTTGCTGTGACAAATGAGTATACTGATTTAGCATCATTGAAGTTTCTGAGTATCGAGAGTGGAGGCTCCTTATTTTTGTATACGAGCAGTGATGACTCCACACTTCCTCAAGACATGTGAGTATTGATACTTGCTATTGCTATGATTATGTCATGTAGGCGAGCTTTTTAATCTAATTCATCATTAAGTTTGATCTGAAGTTTAACCCCCCCCCACACACAACCCCCAACCCCACAAACGAGAAAAAAATCCACCTGCACAATACATCCCTCAAGTTTGTAGAACTGTACTCAAAACTCCCCTGATTAACTTTTCCGTCTCTTTTAGATGGACACATTCACTGCTTGTGATGAAAGTGTCCTGCTGACCGAAAAACATAACCTGTCCCTGAAGAAGTACCACTTTGCCTTCACTTCGCAGAGACGTTTTGTGCAATATCCATTTGGATTTCTTTCTTGCGGAACAAGCTCTTTCTTGGTTTCAAAATTTCACCAATATGCGCTCTTAGATTTTCCCTCGTTAATTCCTCGTTGCATCAATTAGGGATTCAATTCAATCGAGCATCAACCATCTCTAACACCCAAATTAGGGCATGGAATCTTAAGCTCTTTGTTGATTTTAGCTCTTCCCTGTGATTGCACCTAGGTATAGGGTCTGCTGCTTCTGGATGGCTTTTTCTGGTTATTGAGTGGATTTTTCCTAATGTGTGTGCTTATTGCGGGGAAACAGGCATATGCTTTTAGATTTAGCCAACTCGGAGCACTTTTAACAATTTCTTTTTCTTGTGTTGGGGATTAGGGGAGATGAAGTAGGGATTTGCTGTTTAAGATTAGTTCTTTTTTATTTTTTAAATTTTGGAGTTTCAGTTATGGTGTCCTCGCGGGATTTCAGATGGTATAATTGGTGACTTTTCATATGTAAATAATAGATGTCAGTTTGTTTCGGAAGACAAATCCTCAAGTCTAATAGCCTATTTGGCCAAGCTTCTCCAATCCTAGAAGTACTTTTTTTTCAAAGTTGAAGTGTTTGACCATGCTTTTGGAAATAAAAAAAAGTGCTTTTGAGGAGAAGCAAAAGCAGTTTTGGAGAAGCAAAAAAAAGTAGTTTCTCTCCAAAAGCACTTTTTTGAAAAACACTTTTGAGAAAAATACACTTAAAAGCAGTTTTAAAAAGCTTAGCCAAACATTAGTTGCTGCTCAGAAGTGCTTTTCAAATTAATTAGCCAAACATAAACTGCTTCTCACCAAAAGTACTTTTGAAAAAAGCACTTTTGAGAAAAAACACTTCTCAAAATAAGCTGATTTTTGCAGTTTGGCCAAACAGATTATAAATCATATGTATAACAAATGAGAGAAAAAGAAAAAGAAAGGGCAAAAGAGAAATTAGCGAGTGATGTTGTGTTAAGTTTTGCGAATTTGAGGGATTATGTCTATGGGATATAAAGGATGTTCATAAGCATTAGGTCATACTTTTTTTTTTGATAACCGTGGTATTCGGGCCAGCTTGCGCGCACCTCGACTAATTCCACGGGATACCTGCCACTTCCCACCAATAACAGATACTGAGTAACTCTATCCACCAAGGCTTGGATAGATGAGAAGAAATCACCTAGTGTTTTTTGCCTCCACTGTAATTTGAACCTGAGACCCCATGGTTCTCACCCAATTCATTGACCACTAGGCCACACCCTTGGGTGCAAGCATTAGGTCATACTTGAGGGATGGATTAGATTGAATTCTTATCGTATGACAGGTCATTTGTGATAACTGGTTGTTAACAGTATAAAGTAACACCAGTAATAAGCATATATTTTTTGTTCCAGGGTTGTCAGTTTACATAACACTAGAATGATATATGTACAGGTACCGCATGTTAAGTCGACCATATGCTTTTAATTGTGTCCTAAGGCTGAGAACTTCGTCAGAATTTCAACCGAGTCATTCTGTAAGATCTCTGCTATCATTTTTATTCCACAGATTCTTATTCTACTATCTCGATTGGCTCATAATACTTGCACTTTTTCCCTACAGTATGGGCATTTCTTCCCAGATCCGCAATATGAAAATGTCCAACACATAATTTGTTGTGATTCTTTTGCTACATATGCCTACGATTTTGAATTTGCAAATAATGTTGGATTTTCCAGGTAACATATCTTCTGCTTTTTGTGCTCCTCCAAAATAAAATTTTTGCTCTTTGTTTCTTGTATGAACTGCTAATTATTACATGAAACTATGCTTGACTAAAACGTTGATGCTAAATTTATTTGCACTGGAAGAAACTTTTGATAAAAGTAGTGCTATTGGCCCCTTTAGTAAAGCTGCGTGCTGGTCTTAATGACATCAGATTAAATTTGTTTGTTTTCTGCTCTGGGGTCCAGACCTCACTCGTGGGATTACACTGGGTTTTTTGTTGTTGTCTGCTCTGGGGTCCAGACCTCACTCGTGGGATTACACTTACACTGGGTTTTTTGTTGTTGTCTGCCCTGGAGCAATGCATTTATGGGTTCCTCTGAATCTTGCACACATTTAAGTTTTTGCCAGTTTCAGTGAAAATCCCTTGTTGAGCCAGACTTTTTTGTTGCTAATAATACAAGAATACTTTTCTTCTGCAGACATACTTCAGAATTGCCTATGGTGCAAATTGCTTTTCAGTATACTGTTGTTGTCCCACCAGATGAACTTGCAAATGCAGGATCAAGTTCTACAACAAGGTAGGATTATTCTTACTAGTGGCCTTTATGCTAAGTTGATCTCAACGATCAAAGTGACCTGCTTTAAATTTATTGATTTGTAAACATAATATTGGGTTTACTTGGTAGAACTCAACAACAAGAACCATAAAGTATGCAATTATATATTGAATCTGGACAAGTGGCTTGGCAGTTCTGTTTTGGTTCTAGTTTAGCTTTTCCTGGTTGTGTGCTTTTTTTGTGATGAAGTAGTTTCATTGATGGCATCAAGAAGATGCACAGAGTGCAAAAGATGGTAACTAGAAAAGAGAGTTTGTTAGCTCCAGTTCATGAAGTTCTATGCTAAAGATAAGGAGCTAACAAAGTCCATATAGTAGTCATCAGGGGTATTTACAGGGGATAGATTGCTCCAACCGAATAAACATAGAAGACATCTAGCCTTAAGGGAGTGGTTTGCAATTGATATTTCATCAAAACATATGTGGTTCCTTCCTCTCCAGACACACCAAAAAGTGCATGCAGGGATCAGTTCCAGATTTTCGTATGGATCTACCAACTTTCTGGAACTCCAGCATTCATAGGCATCCTTAATACTCTCAGGCATTACCCAACTGATCCCAAAAACTGACAAGAGCATGTTCCAGATATCTGCAGCCACTGTACAGTGTAGGAGAAGGTGTCTGTTTGGTTTCTTTACTTTGGTGACACATCTAAGGTTTTAGCAGTGGATGTTTGACAAATCACATATTATATATGGTGTTTGTTTCTCTCAGCCCAAAGTAAAAGTTGATTCAATTTTAAAGCATTTAAGCGAACCAATTACTTAAACAGCAAAGGAATGATCTAGAAGTAGAGAATTCTGGAACTAATGTCTCTCAGAATTGCAGCTTAATCCGACCATTTCTTCATTATGTTGCATTCCTCTGGTTTCACTTTACTTTTTTTTTCCTTTTTTTAATTCTAAAACCTTTTCTATAATTTAAAGTGCTCTAGCTTTGAGCAAGAAATAAGTTTCTCCTTTTGCTTTTCTTTTTCTGGTGGATACCCTTTTGGGATCATCTTCTATTAGATATGCTCTAAGCAGTGGATGTGTTCGTGCAGAACAAAGCATTCCCTCAAAAGGAGATTAAGGATTCGAACTCTGCAGTTTGGAGTAGCTCATAGCATAAATGAAATTTATGACGGTGTTGATTCTGAAGTGGTGCTTTCATTACTTGTCCACAAGGTATGTCTTACTTTTCTTCGTACTTCACTTTAACGCAAATTCATCAGGGCTATTAACGGGACAATTGGATCTGTACAAGCGAAGATATAGCAACTTAGGATGAACTTGATGCACTTTTGGTAGTTTCACCACAGGAGTAGCTACCCGAGAAAAATGGCATATTCCCACTTATCGCGAAAAATAAAGAAAATAAGAGGTTTGGGGGAGGGGGGGGAGGGAGGGATGTAAACTGCTATATTAAGTTCTGAAACGAAGTAAATGGCTCGTATCATACCAGGGGTTTTGAGATGAAAGGTGCCAACTGTTGGAACACTGAAAATTTGAAGCTTAACGATTCTAGAAAGCTTGGTAGTTGAAACAGATTGATAGATCTTGTTATGTTGAGAAATTCCTTTTATAAAATGTTGGAGGTTCTTGTCTTTGTTCTTGAAGAGTGAATCACTAGTCAATAAACATAGTTGAGGAATTAATATATTATCAACTCTTGTCTATTTTATATGGCATCCCCCCCCCCCCCCCCCCCCCCCCCCCCCTTTTGGTCGCTTGAAAAAAGATTGACTCTATTTATTTCGGAACTACAACAACCACAACAAATCCAGTATATTCTCACAAGTGGGGTCCGGGGAGGTAGTATATATGCAGACCTTGTCCGTACCCAGTGAAGGTAGAGAGGTTATTTCCAATAGATCCTCGACTCAGAAAAGGGGGGAAAGAAAAACAGGAGGAAGAAGAAGAAGAAAATGAAAGAAAAGGAAGATAGAAGAAAAAGAGGAAGAACAGAATTAGTAGTACCAAATAGTAACAAGGGGAAAATACGATAACCAAAGCGAACTAAATGACGTAATATAGATCTAAAAATATGAAGGTACATGAGTACTACTAATACTACGGGATAGAAAAGGAGAAACTATCAACTCCCTACTAACCTTCTACCCTAATTCTCGATATCCACACCCTCCTATCAAGGGTCATGTGTCAGTAAGCTGAACCAGCACCATGTCCTGCCTAATCACCACTCCCCAGTACTTCTATGGCCTACCTTGACCTCTTCTCAGACCCGCCATGGCTAATCTCTCACACCTCTTAACAGGAACGTGCCCGAACCATCTTAGCTTCGACTCCCGCATCTTGTACTCCACGGTGACCACTCCCACTTTGTTCTGAGTAACTTTATTCCTAATCTTATCTCTCCTGCTACGTCCACTCATCCATCTCAACATCGTCATTTTTATTACTCTCATCTTCTGCACATGGGAGTTCTTGACTGGCCAACACTCAATCCGATACAACATCGTTGGTATATTTCAAAACTCTTTACTTTTAATATTCCTATTTTGCTCTTATCATACATATTTACCTTATGTGTAAGAACTTTTTTTATCGATGAAGTAAGTATTTTATTGATGTAAAGCAAAAACCTAGCATTAAGGAAATGTTGATGGCAAGTACATCCAAAAGAGAACTTCACAGTGAGTGTTAACAGCTAAGAAAGTCAACTGATGTGTAACTCTTTCATTCTTGAACTTTGTGTTTTGTCAATAACATTGACATATAAAATGAAAAGGAGGGAGTATATGTTGCTAAAAAGTTGTAAATGAACATTTAGTGATCGATAATTAGAACTTATCTAATTACGGTAGATAATTAGTCAATAAATCTGGTTTACAATATTAAAACCACAATTTTGCATCCAAATAGAAATTTAAAATGGATTTTGAACTCGATAGATATGATTTTACATTATATGTTTCTTTAATTAAAGTTTTTAAAAGTTGCTTTTTGATGACCGAGAAATTTCCGAGGGCCAATCGGTCATGATATGAAACTCGGTGGATAATGAGCATGCCCCCTCTACCCTTAAATACCAAGCTTTTTTTGGCTAAATCAGTAGTTCTAAAGCCTTACGTCCATTAGAGATTCATCATCGATGACCTCCATAGTTTCAATCCAGATTTGGGATCGAAGCCGAGCCCTTCCTCATACTACTTCTGTCTTTTCTATCCCTAAATCCTTTCCTAAAAGCCTATAGAAACGATTTCAGTTTTCTCCATTAGACTTAAAGCTTTGATTACTTAAGATAGTAGAGCATAAGGTGGTGCCCGGAATTTATATAGCCAGGAGGAAGTGGGTTTGCCCGTGATACCATGATAGTTGTGTTTTTTTTTTTAAGTTTTTCTTTTCAATACCCTTGTCAGAAAATCAGCCTTATGGGAAAAAGTGAAGCTTAATTCGCTGGTATCCTTTTTTGGTCATCTCATTTCTCCTTCTGATTTTGATTTTTTTCCTTTTGCCAACGTGTCTTTGTATAATTGGTTTTACTTTCCATGTCACAGAGATCAAGTGTTTAAGGTTATGAGCTTAGTTGAAGTGTCTAGATGAAAAATATAGCCAAGTTCAAGGGACTGTCTATGTATTTGGCCTTTTAAAAAGATATTTTTAACTTAATTTCCGTGTTTTTGCAGCATACACAATAGATCTTTATGCTTTTCAGCGTTTTCACCTTGGACATGCCACTACTCCTCCAGGACCCCATAGCTAACAACTTCTCCCCAACTCACGAGCATTAGCCTTAGTCAAGGCTCCCCACTTAATCTTAGGCCGGCCGCACACAATTCTCTTCTTCCTTACTCTCTTGACCTCCAAGTCCATTACCAAGAGCCTACGCTGCGTCGACACACTCGAATAACCTTGCAATCAGTGCAAAGGCCCCTGTCACCCCTCGTAAGGAGGAGGTAATCAATCTGAGTCCTGGCTACCTTACTCCAGAAAGTGACCAAGTGTTCCTCCCTCTTCTAGAAAGTAGAAACACGAATCAGCTAACACCAAGTCAAAAGCCTTAGCAAAATCCAACAATGAGGTACCTCCCTCATTCCTAACTCCGAAACAGAACCCGCCATACACCTCGTCATAACCCCTAACAGTCACCCCAATATAATCTTACAAATTAAACACTCAAAAAAACTTTTGGAACAAAAACTTTAAGTCATGACATTCAGATTCATCTATCCCTAACACAAGAAATCTACTCCGTATATGGGTGAGCAAAACCAAAAGAATCAAGATGTCATTGATAGGAGAAAACTTGTTCTCCTACCTTCTTTTTGATCTTGGAGAAATTTCCTGTGTGCTTATGGCCCAACTTCGGTTGGCGCACAGATTTGGGACTCTGGGGAGTATGGGCTGCTGCTCTTCCCTCCTCCCAACTTAAATACTCCCTCCGGTTCACAATAAGTGACCAATTTGCTTTTAGCATGCCCATTTTAGCACACCCATTAAGGAAATACTAAATTTTGTTCAAAAATACCTACTATGACTAAACTACCCCTAATTAAACATTTAATGTGAGGAGTAAGAAAACTTTTTAAGGATATGTACATAGGGGTTATTTTGTAAAAACAAATTGAATTTTTTCTTGATTACATAACTGGACATTTTCTTTTAAAATGATAACATTTGTATATATTATAAAATCAGTACATAGGTTGTACTGAAAACCATATTTACAGGTAAAGTGCTAACTAGATTTGGTGCAATCCTGGCATGATTCTAATATGTCTATGATTGACAATGTATCTTCTGTGTAAAACCGTTTACACCAAAAACAAAAAAGAAGAATACAATTGAGTTTGATCTTCTGCAGTGAGTTACTTCTGTCTTCAAAACATCTAGCATTCCTTTCCTTCCAAACTGTCCACCAGACCAGATGCATGCTGGGACAATCCTCCATCTATCTCTGTTGGTTGCTTCTGCTCCAGCTTCTTCCCAACTAAAAAGAACTTCCTTGATCCTGTGGGGCATTGCCCATGAAATGCCCCTAAGGTTAATAAAGATTTTCCATAGTTGGTCTGTTATCTTGCAGTGTAGAAATAGATGGGTAACTATCTCAACACTTTCCCCACATAGAAAATATCTTAGCACAGAGAGATTCCTCTCTTTATGAGATTTTCCTGAGTTAAGACTGCCTCTTTTGCTAGTAGCCAAGTGAAACAAGCTACCTTATAAGAAATCTTGGTTTTCCATATATGCTTCCATGGCCAATCTCTTATCTGTGGGTTATTTTGATTCAAAATCTTGTATGCTGCCTTCACCTGATAGACCCCTCTGTCATGCCTCTTCCACCATAGTGAGTCCATTCCTTCCAGTATACCTAAGAATGTCTCCAGCTTGTTATAAAGGTCAGTTAATCTTGCTATCTCCCAGTCATTCAACTGTCTTCTAAGAATTATTTCCCAACCTTGAGAACTCCACATCTCGGCTCTACTGTCTTTTGTTGATCTTGTGCCAAACCAAACATATCAGGGTAGAGTTCCTTCAGGCAGCCATGTCCCAACCAATTATCATTCCAGAAAGAAGTTTTCCTTCCATTGTTCACTCTTATGAAAGTATGATTCTTCATTGTAGGCCAAAGTTCCCTGATGGATCTCCACACACTGACTCCATATGTTGCCCTAACTTCCTTTGACACCCAGTTAGTTTCCTCCCCATACTTTGCTTTGATCACTTTGCTCCATAAGGTTTGGGGTTCTTGAGAATACCTCCATAGCCATTTCATTTTGAGAGCCTTGCTTTGATTCTTCAAGTTTCTGATTCCCAGACCACCTTGCCTTTTCATCATTGTGATTGATTTCCATTTGACCAAATGGAAGGCCTTTTTCTCCTTATTCCCTTGCCAAAGGAAGGATCTTCTTAATTTGTCCAATCTCTGTATAATTCGAACTGGGATTGAAAACAAGGTCATCATATAAGTGGGCAGTGAATCTAAAACTGAGTTGATTCGGACTAGCCTACCCCCCATTGATAAATATTCTTTCCATCTTGACAACTTCTTCTCACATTTTTCAATGTCTGAATTCCAAATCTCTTTGGATTTAGATCTTGCACCTAGAGGCATCCCCAGATAGATGGTAGGTAGACACCCTACTTCCCCTCCTAGTACCAGTGACAGTTGCTCCATATTTTGGACTTCATTGATGGGGTAAATATGGCTCTTTCTCCAGTTTATGTTGAGTCCTGAGATTCCTTCAAACAAAACCAAAATGATCCTCAGGTATCTCAGTTGCTCCTCTTCAGCATCACAGAAGACTAGAGTGTCATCGACATATTGGAGATGTGTGATCTCTAGACTATTAGCACCATTCCTGTCCACCTCAAAGCCTTTGACCCATCTATTGATATTTGCTGTCTTAACCATGTTATTCAGACCTTCCATGGCTATGATGAATAGGAAGGGGGATAAGGGATCACCTTGCCTTAGACCTATATTGGCAGCGAAGAAACCTTCAGGAGATCCATTTATGAGGATGGAAAATTTGACAGTAGAGATACAATATTTCATCCAATTGATCCATTTCTGCCCAAGACCCATCTGTTCTAGCATTTTCAGCAAAAAACTCCAGTTGATATGATCATAGGCCTTCTCTATATCTAGTTCGCATAGAGTTCCTGGTTTTTTCTTTTTGATTCTTGAGTCCACTGCTTCATTGGCAATCAACACTGCATCCATTATTTGTCTCCCTTTGATGAAAGCCATCTGTTGAGCATCTACTACTTTATCTACCACCCTCATCAGTCTTTCAGTCAAAACTTTTGATAGCAGCTTGTAGAAACTCCCTATCTGATTGACCTGAAATCTCTCAGTTCCTTAGCCGCTGTCGTCTTCTTTGGAATCAGTGCTATGTAAGTTGCATTGAAGCTTTTCTCGAACATCTCTTGAGAATGAAAATTGTTGAGAGCCTTCATGATGTCTTGCTTCAGAATATCCCAAAACTTAATATAAAAACCCATTGTGTAACCATCAGGGCCTGGGGTCTTGTCACTTGCACACTTCTTCAGACAGCTCACGACTTCTTGCTCCTCAAAATTGCTTTGTAGAAATTCCTTCTCCAATTCTGAGATAGTGGGGCAGTTGTCAAAATTGACTGCAGGTCTCCACTCTTCAGGTTCTGTGTATAACTTCTTGTAGAATTCAATAATCTCATTCTTTATTCTGCTTGGCTCCTCCACTGTTTCATCTTGGATCACCAGTTGATCAATATTATTGTACCTCTTGTGTGCATTGGCAGTGCGATGAAAAAACTTTGTATTTCTATCCTTCTTTGAGCCACAAAGACCTAGATTTCTGTCTCCATGCACTTTCTTCATTCTTGAGGTGCTCCTCAAAATCCATGAGGGCAGCTGCCTTCATCACTGACTCCCCCTCTGTCAGGGCTCTTGCTTGCTGTATTGTATCAAATTCTGTCAATTGGCTCAACAATTTAGATTTTTGCGTTCCCAGATTTCCTTTATAGCTTCTGCTCCATTCTTTTAGCTTGCCTGTGAGGGCTTTTAGTTTGCAAGCTAAAATGTAGTCTGGTCTCCCTGAGAATTCAAAAGTTGTCCACCAGTTCCTGATTCTGTCATCAAAACCTTCAGAATTCAGCCACCAATTTTCAAACTTAAAGTAAGATTTGGCTTGCTCCCAAACACCACAGTAGAGGGCCACATGGGTATGATCAGAGATCAACCTTTGTTGGATTGTTTGCTTGATGTTTCTGAAGCTATCATCCCATTCTTCTGAGATTAGGAACTTGTCAATTCTAGAAGCAGTTGTATAATTATCCCCTTTGAACCATGCGTAGGAGCCTCCTTCAAGATGAAGGTCTATCAACTCCATGTCTTCAATGAAATCCGAAAATTCCACCATCTCCTTTGACCTCCTAAGGCAGTCCCTTTTTTCAGTGGGAAACCTTGTGACATTGAAGTCACCACAGACTGCCCTAGGGCCATTCAACAGACCCCTTACAGCACCAAGTTCTTGCCATACTGTTCTTCTTTCAATTCTGCAATTTGGAGCATAAACTCCTGTTATATGACATTGAAAGTTCTGTAATAAAGCCTCGAACTTACATGTCAGTTTATATGCCCCAACCTGCAACACCTTCTCTTCCCACACTCTACCGTCCCATAATAATAAAATTCCCCCTTTCGTGCCACTAGCTTCTAGACATGCATACCTCACCCATCTCCCACCCCAAATTTGACCGACAATTCCCTTGATATCCCCCTCCAGTTTTGTTTCCTGCATACAAATAATGTCTGCCTTCCCGTTGCTTATTTGACTCTTTATGATCTCCCTTTTCTTCTTGTCATTTAATCCCCTAACATTCCATGATATTAGTTTGATCTTCATATCGCTATAATGGAAAGGTCTTTCCCCCTATTTCTTTTCCCATCACTCTTGAATTTGACATCAAAGGAAGCTAGACCTTTTAATTCTAGTGAGCCTTTGAATCTTTGTTTCTTCACTTCCACCTCTGTCTCTACTCTTCTAACTTGTCTACAACTGTCAATTTGCAACAAAGATTCAATCATGTTCTGATGAACCCATAGTGTCGCGTCCATCTCCTTATCCGTTACTGAATTTTGGTGTTGAATAGAGAGAGGAGTAACCTCCTCCACTTCCCAGTTATGTTCAGAATTGAGAAGGGTTTGTTGGTTTTGGACCACTAGCCTGCTATCTGCTTGATCTGCCCCTAATTCCATGTGAGTAGAGTGCTCCCCTACATTCTGTCCCTATTTTTCTGCCTCTTCATCGCCTTCAGACTGTTCGCAGCCCCCAGATGTTGTTGCATGTGCCATGATTGCTACGAGAGGTGGATTTCCTGCGTTTATTTCCTGAATTTTCGAACTGGAGGCGCTGCCCAGTCCTCAAAATGAGGTGTCATTCTCTTTCCTTCATTGGGCTCCCTTGTAATGTCATTAAAAATGACCTGGGCCGCTGGATCAGGCCCATTAAATTTCAGATATGTATTTAGGCTCAGATCTGCTGAAATAAAGCTAGGGCCTTGCATGTGTTGCACATGTGCCTCTTTTTTACTCTTCTCATGCATTAAAGTACACCCCACGTGCTTCCCCATCATAATTACAACTGTATGACTGCCTTTAACCGTTGGTTTCTCATAGGTCTCCTTTGTCCACTGGTCATTTGTGAGATTTGAAACTTTCTCTGTTTCTTCTCCAGCACAGGCTAGGGTTTCCGATGCTTTCCTCTCGAATCTTACTTGTTTTTCAGCCCAAATTGGGATGAAAAACCTGATCCCTTCTCTTTCAATCACAATTTCCTGGGAATTTTCCTGCCATTACCAGCAACTTGGATTCTGGCCCACTTGAGATGATTTTTGAGATCAGTTTCTTCTTCAGTAGCAATCCATCCACCACAAAGATCTCCTATTTCCTTGAATTTTGTGACCACAGATGAAGGGGAATCCCCATGGCTCTAATCCAGCAGGTTTCCACTATTAGGGAATTTGATATGCAGCCAGCAGTGTAGTTCCACCATTCCAGATGGACCTTGAACTTTTTCCATCTCCACTCAGTTTGCAAAACCTGCTCAGCCACATATCTATTCGGAAATTCGAATAGAAACATGTTACCAGTCATCTCATACATTTGACCCCAAAAGCTTTGTTCCAAGAAGCAACAGCCCATCTCCTTATGTCTGCTAATGTGGGTCGCTCTGTGATATCCTTCCCAAAGTACCCAATAATGCATCTTTTGAGTAGACCAGTGTCCACAATTCCGTGTGGTTCCAGAATAGCAATGTCCCCTTTATTTGAACTGATGACTGCCTTTCTAAGGGTATTGGATTGCCATTTACTCTCCCTAACTGCCTTGGCATAAGGGTAGTTTTCTACAGTGTTTCTGGGAGGTATTTTTTCACTCAGCTTTGGGCCATAATAAATGAATCTCTCTATCTTAAATGCAATGTCTTTCCAACCTGCATTCAAGGCCAACGCTGGGATAATAATGACTGACCTTTCCTCTCCCTTTAATGACAAGATACTCATGTACCTTCCATAAGCATTAAATTTCCTAGTACAAAAAAATTCTGTCAGGTGTTCCTTATTCTTCCATCTCCTCACTAGATTCTTCTGATCTTTTGAAGCTTCTTTAAGTACGAAGCATAACCATTCCATTGTCTTTTTACCCATGGATGAGCGTCTCATCATGTTACGAGTTCTCTCCACCCATTCGAACCATGTGTCTTTATTGGAGTTCCATCTGGTGATATCGAAAGATTTGAAGCCGACATTGAAGTATATCTTGTTTTCTCCCATATTAGTTCTAAACAACAGCTTTGATTATGTGAAAAGGAAAGGGAAAGGTTTGGTAGTAATCCCAGTGGGCGATTACTGATTTAGTAGTAAGAAGAGAGGGTTTGGTAGTAATCACAGTGGGTGATTACTGATTTAGAAGAAAGAAGAGTTATATTCCAGTGGAAAAGTACGCCGGAAAAGAGTGTTCTGCAATCCTAGGAAGTAGGAAAGAGAGGATTCTTGGGAAGAGTGCCTGGGAGCATTTTGATGTGAAAATGTACAAACATATACTTTTTTTTTTGACAAGTCCATAACTGGACACTTATTTTGAACCAAAATGAAAAAGGAAACTGGTCACTTATTGTGAACCGGAGGGAGTACCATACTTTGTCCGTGTAATGGTTATAAGCCGTGATACATCTACTGCTGCAAAGAAATCCTTTTCCAAAACGAAAAACATTTCTTTACCGCCTTTAATGGTTGTATACAGTACCAAAATCCTCATTCTTGTGGCAACTAAGTGAGACCCTGCATGTACTGATTTGAAAACCTCACGAACTGTTTGATTGGTTGGAAACTAGACTTCAAAAGTTGCAATTGTTTCTGGCATAATGACGAAAACTCAGTCTGGATGATTCCTGTTGATGCTTTGATATCAAAGCCTGGCAGATTGATAGCATAATGCACGCTCATCGACAAAAATATGATAAAATGAAAGTAAATCTTGAAATGCCTCAAAACCTATCAAGTTGTAAGCTAAAAGTATTTGGTAGAGTATTAGATTTTTTCTTTATAAGATCAACACATCATGGCTGTTCTTGCTTGATTTGTATACTACACATCATGCTTTCTTAATGGAAGATAAGTTTACTCTTTACTTATGCTAAACAATTTCCTTTTCTCAGGTTATTTTAGCCTCATTGGAGCAAGGCGTTCGAGAGGGCAGAATGTTACTTCATGATTGGCTTGTAATTCTTACAGCTCAGTACAATGATGCTTGCAAGCTTATTCAGTCTGGGCATGGAGGTTCAGGCATTGTTCACATTGATGTTGCATTCTCTCAATGTCCTCAACTGCAGCCTTTACCCCGCTTGGTCTTTGCTCTATTACGAAATCCTCTTCTTCGTTTACATGAAGAAGGCGTGCATCCTGACTACCGAATATATCTTCAGTGTCTTTTCAGGTATCAATATGTCCCAAGAGGGTTATTTTCTCATAGTGGACAAGACTAGAGTTTCAACTCTTCATGAAGAAAAGACCAGAGTTTCATCTACTTCTTTCTCGCTCTTTTGGGGGTGGTGGGGAAGAGGGTGAGTAGGGGTGATATAGTAGGTGGGGTAGAGGTTATGTCATGGGGATAAACTAATTCAGCTACTGATGATACTTGTTTTTAAGTTTCAACTGGAAGTTAGATATGCAGAATGCATTCTAGGTTAACTGTACTTGTGGAAACTAAGGGAAGGAAGAGAAAGGTAAAGTGCGAAGAAGGAAAAGAGGAGCAAAGAACTGATTTACTTTAAATATCTAGATGAAGGGATCAAAGCTCATTCAAGTAGTTTCTTCAGCCTTTACCTATTTTAGCATGGACATGGACCTAGTGATACCCAAACCCTTTGTTCCCTTTATAAGGATGCAGCTTTCTTTATAGACGTGTGGCCTAATAAAAGATGATTTATCATTCTCTGGAATGACACTTGTGTGGTATTTACATCTTACTCCAAAAGATTTTGTCAAATAGAGATGGTACCTTTTTTTCCCGTGTTCTGCTTAAACATCTCTTCAGCAGCTGATTGGGTTTCTTTTTAAATGGTGGTGTGCATACGAGAACTTTATGTTGTCTCTGGAGTAGACAAAATCGTAGTTTTTGTAGCTACATTAAAAGAAAGGACAGACTGAGAAAGTATGATTTTCCTTCATGTGCTCCTTAGGAACATTAGCTTTAATTGCTGGGTTCGACTCTTTTTTGCTGTCAAATTTTTGTGGATGATGGCTGGTAAATCTAATTGTTAACTACTTTGGACTTTTGATGCAGTGGACTAGAACCTTCTTCTCTTAGTCGTGCAGTATATCCATTGTTAACCTCATATGCCTCGCCAGACAAACAAGCATATCCTCGACATTCCCTGAGCCGGGCTGCACTGATAACAAGTGGTAGCCCGATATTTTTTCTGGATGCATTCACAAATCTTATTGTGTTCTATGCTTCAACAGCAGACCCTTCACTTCCTTTTCCACCACCTCAGGACTGTAAGTAACGAATACTTTCATTGTTAATTTAGGTGTTACTTGATCCATAGTGTGGATGCATTTTGAGATGTGCAAACGTTGATTTTGATAACCAGGTTTACTGAGAACAACAATAAACAAGCTGAAGCAAGAGAGATGTATCACCCCTAAACTTACATTTATCAAGGGAGGGCAGGATGATGCGACATCATTTGAGAATTATCTGATAGAGGAACAGGATGTTGAAGGAAGTGGCTTCACAAGCGTCATGGGTTTTGTTTCATTCCTTGAGGAGATTAACCAGAGTACGTTGGAATACCTGAAATAAGTTGCCTCCAATCTTCTGTAACACAAGTCAGGACAGGAAGCAGGTTCCTCCAAACTTACTGTACAATTGGACCAGAAACAGTTGCATCGTTAACAATCAATGTACAAACACTTATATCTTAGCTTCAGTCTGAGAAACTTTTGCAACAAAGGGTTACATGTAGCGTCACACCAAGCGATGATTAGTTACTCAGAGCAGTTTTACTGATGTCACCACCCACCACCACATCTTCATACATTTCTCTATTGCCCTACTGGTTCAGCTTCAGACTGTAGGTTTGCTCATCCAAATTTGTACAAGAAGCTTGCTCAAACTGCCCTCTTTTTGTGGATATTTTGAATATAGAAGAGATAACTTTAAGTTCTGGACTTGGAATTGTTGTTAGAGTGTGCTTTTTCCTCATTCGCATTTGGTCATGTATTTTCCCCCCTCCGTGCTATGATTTTGTTCTTGTGAAGTACAAACTTGACTGAATATACAAATTAGGGTGTCTTTGGTATGAAGGGAAATATGTTTCGGATAATATTTTTCAATTTTCCCATGTTTGGTTGGTTTAGTAGGCGTTTGGACATAAGAATTGTAAAATTCGAAAAAATGGTATTTGAAATTTATAGTTGTGTTTGGACATAAATTTCAGTTTAGGTTGTTTTGAAGTTTTGTGAGTGAAAATTTTGAAATTCGACTTCTTGCAGTTTTTCAAATTTGCGAAAATTTTCAAAATGTATCTTCAAGTGAAAATTGAAAATTATATGAACACGTTGATTTCGAAAAAAAGTGAGTTTTTTGGAAAAATCTTCCATCAAATTTTATGTCCAAACGAGCACTTAAATGTTTTGGAAAATATTTTTATGAACTCTTTTTCTTCCAATTGGAGGAAAATGTTTTCCTTATCAAGAGAAAGGAAAACATTTTTCAAAACTCACGGCCCTCCCCCAACCCCCACCCACTGCCCCCCAACCCCCCACAAAATTATTATTATTATTATTATTATTATTATTATTATTATTATTATTATTATTTTTGTAATTTCAAATTTCTGTTTTTCATCTCTCGGTTTATAGATTCGAAATTGTCACGACCCAAAATCACAAGTCATGATGTCACCTAACTCGACCCGCTAGGTAAGCCAACTAACACTAGATACAAGCTAAATGAATATATAAGAACTAAGATAGGATTGTGGGAGCTTTTACAAATTTACCCAAGAACCGGTAATACGAATCACACGCTTCTAAGATTTGAAATTTCAAAACTGATACAAATAAATACATGTTCTGCTTGAAGGTTACATAAACAGATTAGCAATAACCTAAGCTACCATGGACAAGTGGTAGTTATATCCAAACGCACGAACATCTTCCGAATCAGCATCCGACGTCACCAGCAGCTCCGCTCCAAAAATTTACACGCAATGTGCAGAAGTGCAGTATCAGTACAACCGATCCCATGTACCGGTAAGTATTTTGTCTAACTTCGTCGAAGTAGTGACGAGCCTTTTAGTTGAAAGGAGCTATTTGTTATAACCTGTACATTAGACTAGCAATATAGGCAGTTCAAAACATAATAGGCAAAGGTACCGTATACACTTTGTGAGACAGTCGACAATTACTAGTAGGAATTACAGCAGAAGGTTTACAATCTTTCCTGGTATAAGAAGTGTATCCAAGATATCAAGCCACATGACACGGTAACACCATTCGTGCTTCTATCTCATCATCACCATATATAAATAAATTCATGTAACAAATCAATTAGCACTGCAACAGCCTTCGTGCGTTCAACTCATCTTCCCAAATGTACGAGTAACAGAACCAACCAGATGATAGAAATATCGATAATAGGAATTACAAAGTAAGAATTACGCAAGTACAACAATGGACACAGACACACATGCGGGCAACAGTAAAAGACTAAGCGAAAAGCACATGAATAATAACAACAATTGGAAAACAAAGAATATCAACTTCAATTAACTAGCACATTGGAGGCCTAAGTGCAAATAAAATAAATAAGACGAAAATACATTATTTTTACAAGTTGACAGGTAAGGGCATGAATGACTAACATGGTGGAAGGCTTATGCTAAAGTGCAACAAAATAGATACAACATGAGTATAATTATAAAGCAGGAAATAAGCATGGTATTTGCAAGTTAAGCAAGTAGAAGATATGAGCAACACAACAACAATTGAAATAGAGGTCAATGAAAGAACAATTAGCAACAAGTCACATCAAATATATAATTATGACAATAACAGTTCAAGGTAAAGTCATGAACGTATACACAGAAGACTGTCAAACATAATGCATGTCCCTCATCCTCGCCTGCACAGAAACACCCATCGTGCCATGACCTCATGATAACACACAATTATAACAATATAAATGAAATGACACGACATCACCCTTCGTGCTTTTACTCTCAATAACATGGCACGCCATCACCCTTCGTGCTTTTACTCTCAATTGACATGACACAGAATCACCCTTCGTGCTTTTACTCTCAAATGATATGGCACGACATTACCCTTCGTGCTTTTACTCTCAAATGATATGGCATGACATCACCCTTCGTGCTTTACACTCTTCCTCACACTATAATGAATATAAAATAACACGACATCATCCTTCGTGCATTACACTCTTCCTCACACGATAATGAATATAAAATGGCACGGCATCACCCTTCGTACTTTACACTTTTCCTTACCAAGCATATGGACATCAATGAAACGGAAAGACAGAAGTATAAATAACATCGAGGAGAGTGTACAATGAATATTCTAAACAAATTCTCAATCACTGCTTTACAAGCCAACAATGATTCAATGAACCCTCAAGGGCCATATAATTCAAGTACTTCCGCAAATTCCACAATTTATTAAAAACACAAGTATGGAATCTAGCATCTCAAAATATCAACCATAGCAATGTATTAATGATTATGCATAGAGATGACCGAATTAGACGCATCAATGTATTCTCAGAATTAGGCAAAACACTTACCTCGATTCGGCTAACTCAACACTCAACTTAGCCTTTTCCTCTACAAATTCGCCTCCGCTCGACTCAATCTAACCAATGACGACTTGGATATATCACACAATGCAAGAGAAAACAATTTTAATTAATAAAGATGTGATTTTTATTCAATTTCTAAAAAGTCAACAAAAGTCAACACCCAGGTTCGCTTGGTCCAAACCCGAAATTCAGAGCAAAATTGATTACCCATTCACCCCAAGCCTGGATTTATAATTGTTTTTGGAATCCGGCCTCAATTTGAGGTCTAAATCTCCAATTTATCAAATTCTTAATTTCTACCAAAAACCTCTAATTTCACCATGAAAACCTTAGATTTTTGGTTGAATCTTATGAAAAAGTAGTGAAAGATTGAAAGAAATTAATTTAAGATCACTTACCAATGATTCGAGGAAGAAAAGTTCTTTGGACAATCGCCTCTTGTGGTTTAGGTTTCGAAAATTTGGGAAATAAATCAAAAATTCCATCTAAGTCATCTTTTGTTTAGCTGCAGGTATCGCATTTACGAACAAAACTTCGCATTTGCGAATGAACAACGTTTTCGCAATTGCCATAAATAGTTCGCAATTGTTGATGAACAATGTTTTCGCAATTGCGAACAGTGTTTTTGCAATTGCCATAAAAGGTTCGCAATTGTGAATGAACAGTGTCGCACCAGAAACCAGCAAAATCCAAACTTCTCCGAAATAATCCGAAACTACCCCGAAACTCATCCGCAACCTCTCGGACACAAACCATATATGAATTTCAATCATAAAACACTCTACGGACCTGCTCGCGCAGTCAAAACACTGAAACGAGGTCGTCTTAACCCGATATTGACAATGGTCAAACTCCCACAATTTCTTAACTTTACTAGTCTCTTAACAAATGATCCAAAAATACACCCAAGCCTCTCGGGACTCCAAACCAAAAGTGCACACCAGTCTAAAAATATCATAAGAACTTGCTCGCGCGATCAATTGCCAAAATAACGCCTAGAACTATGAATTGAACACCAAATCAAATGAAAATTTTCAAGAAAGCTTTGAAATCTCTATATTTACCACCGGACGTCTGAATCACGTCAAACCGACTCCGTTTCCCACCAAATTTTACAGATAATTCAAAAATATTATATTAGATCTGTACCGAGATTCGGAACCAAAATACGGACCTGGTATCAACAATGCCAAAAATTTAATAAATTCTTAAAAATAATAGATTTTTCAGACTTTTAATAATTCAATAAAAAATCATAACTCAAGCTAGGGACCTCGGAATTTGATTCCTGGCATACGCCCAGCTCCCATCTTTTACTACGGACCCATCGGGACTGTCGAAGCACGGGTCTGGGTCCGTTTACTCAAAACGTTGACCGAAGTCAACTAAAATCACTTTTAAATACCAAAATTTATTAATTCTTCAATTTTCCACACAAAGAGCTTTTCGGAAACACGTCCGGACTGCGCACACAAATCGAGGAGGGCTAGAATGAGGCTCTAAAGGCTTCGAAACACAGAGTTTGATTCTAAATCACCGAGCAAAGTGAAGATACTCAAAACGACCTGTCGGGTCGTTACATCCTCCACCACTTAAACACATGTTCGCCCTTGAACGTGCCAAGAGTCGTCCAAGGCTATCAAATCACTGTGAAACCTTACTATGCATAACTCGCGGGTGATCTCACGTCACCCTGTTCCACATAAGCCCGCCAACACAACACACTTAAAGATCCTTATTTCAACCTTGTTCCTGAACCTTATAGATCAATCTCTATCATTCAGAATTCATTGCAAGACCTGAATCCCACATCTTCACACTACATAAGTCTAAACAAGTTGTATCAAGTCGCAACCATAACCCAATATGTAATAACGTGATATACCCCATCACTTCGACACTCACAGTAGGAACTGCTGACCACCATTACTGCCCAAAACAAATCCAAAACAAATCAGGTGCCAGTAGCAAACCTCATGTCAACTGGAACCTCGTTCTAAAACCTTCATACCTAACAGATGATGAAAGAAACATGCATAACCGCTTAGCCACTTATCTGGTCAATAAGCCAAGAAACTCACTCGCCCGACCAGGGCCATTATCCAAATCCTCAACAAAATATAGTGTTATTCTCCCAAAACTTCCTCATCCCAATACAAAAGCGCGAATCTCGACTATAGAAACCTCCTCTCAGTCAACACAAGCAGCCACATCGACAAGTATCAACAATAATCATATGGAGCCACACACAACCCGGTTCCGAACCCCAACAAGTAATAGTTCAGACATGACAGATAACAGTAAGAAAAACTAAATAAGGAAACTACTAAGCAAGTGAAACAAGCATGGAAATTTTAGCATTTTACTATGAACTATTCTCAACAAGGTGAAAGCAAAATACACGAAATAGAAATAAGGAGCCACATTTTTATCACCGTACCATTGAGGCATGCAATCCGATACCATCATATCAATTCACATAGGGTACCCATCGAGCCATAATACTCGTGCTCATTGATTACATGTGCGTCAACATTGAGCACAACGGAGTGCACAAAATATAATTGTGGGGAAATCATTAGGAACAAACAATGCTGAGAAGACAAGCACAACTATGGTGAAATAAGCTAAGCAATGTCACAAAGGCCACCTCACCCATAGTGCCATGAGGCCTAAACCGAATCACAATATGCGTGAGAAGAATCATGTAACCCTCAAAACCCATCGTAGCATAAGAGAGAAACATATAACAAAAACCAAGGCACGAATAACATCCATTCCGCCCGATAATATACATGTGATAACAACTGCGCAAAAATAGACCAATCCGATCCGATACAGAATACACATTCTCATTAGGCTCAAAACCAACTTTCAATCATCCCCCAATATGTAATTAACCCTCCAAATGTCCGTAGAAATCTTTCCATAACACCTACTATCAATCATCCAATCCTCAACATTTCTTCACAGCTCGCAATCAAGGAATAGTATGCCAACGAAACATCCAGCCTCTAAACCTCACGAGTACCAAAATCTTCATCCCATTTTCAACACTGCTACTTAGATGGCTGACACATAACCCATACTACATCATCTTACGGAAATGCACCCATAAGTCAAAATACAATGTATCTGCCAACAGGCGCTCCGGTGAAAACACATAGTGCCAGCAAAACCTTAAACATCGAAAATCGTCTGTACCATCAAGAACTCATATCCTCCCCTTCAAAACTAACTGCAACCTTGTACATGCAACTTTTCAACCCCACAAAGCGCATCGCCTCTAACATGCTAACTCACGACACTACGATCACCTCATAATCAACTCTGAAACATAAGCAATTTGAACACCTCATCAACCGAGAATCTTTTATTTAACTCAATCCAGGGGAACACCACCACACGCATTGTAGCTTCGATGCCTGTAGAAAACATCAACTCTGACCGTGGTCACAACCATGATAAATTCTTCGGGACTCAGTAATACATAATCAAGTAATCAGAACCATTCGCCTCTAACTCAACCGAGTCACGTAGACTGCCAACCCGGAAGTAACTCAATCCGATGTGACCGCCCCGATGGAACTCCTTGGGAACCTGAAGCCATTTCTTGCATCACTCTGACATTGACATTTAGACCTTTCTTGACAAGGAAATACCGCTGATTCGATTACCGTTCGCTTCCGATTTCAAGCCCACCCGTAGACAAATCCAAAATTCCTTACAGGCTACATAAGACCTGGAACTCGCTAGAACCTTTTGGATAACCACTCATCATACTCTGATCTTCAATACACAGCTAATACGCGTCGACCAACCCGTGCTTCACCAGCATATGCCCATTCAATGAGTAAATAATTTTAGTTGAGGCTATGAGGATTTTTGTGGAGAAATATTTTTTCTGTTATTGAGTAAAATTAATATTCATTAGGTTAGGAATTTTACTATTTCCTTTAATTTTTATCTGTAACTCAAGATACAATTTTTGAATGATATTTAAAACGAGATACGCGCACAAAGCGCGTGCCCTAAGACTAGTACCATATCAAAAGTAAGAAGGTCCTACCGAATATCATTGGCCTTTTCATCTTTTAAAAACATATTTTACATTTGATAAACTTGTAAAATAAAAAAACTTTCCTAATATTTAGGATTCTAAATTAAAGAAGGTTTTTTACTATAATTCAGTATTTGATATCTTCTCCTAATAAGAATACAAAATATTTAGACAATAAAAGAATACAAAAAAGTAGGAGGGAAGTTTTTTGTTGGTTACAATAAGGTAACTTCACGAATTTGTGTAAATATGTTTGCTCTTTGTCCTTGTTTAATCATAAAGATCAATTTTGCCTTTTTATTTTCCTCCATATGATTTATTTGTTGTTTTTAAAAACATAAGTATCTTTTTAGAAGCTTGGTTGTAAAATTCGTTTATTTCTTTAATACGGTATTAAGTCTTGAACTAGTAATTATTTTTAGAAAAATAGTAATAATTAATTTGTGATAAAAGATTAATTACCGTAATTTAATTTATTGTGATGACCCAAAATGTCATCTTTAAATTAAATAATATCTCGGTGTTTTAAGACCTTGAAAAAAATGCTATCAATAATTCATCGGCTTGCGTGCGTAGTCCGTATAATTTTTCGGAAGGTTTTTATGTGAAAAATGGATTAAAAGGTGAATTAGAGCTTTAAAACTCAACTGAGTTGACTTCGGCCAACATTTTCAGCAAACGAACCCGGATCCGAATTTTGACCATTCCGGTAGTTTCGTATCATGATTTCGGACTTGGTCATATGCCCGAAATCAAATTCGGAGGTCCCTAGCTCAAACTATCGCCATTTAACGGAATCTAGCAATCTAAGGCTAAAGATTTCTTAAGTTTGACCGGAGATTTGACTTTTGAGAAAACGACCTCAAAATAGAATTTTGATGATTCCAAATTTCCAATAGATCCGTATGGTGATTTTGGGCTTAGGCGTGTGTCTGAATATTTATTTCGAAGTCCGTAGCTATATTAGGCTTGAAATGGCGAAAATAAGAAATTTAAGTTTGGAAGTTTGACCGGGGGGTTGACCTTCTGATATCAGGGTCGGAATCCAGTTCTGAAAATTTTAATAGCTTCGTTATGTCATTTATGACTTGTGTGCAAAATTTGAGGTTAATCGGACTTGATTTGATAGGTCTTTGCATCGAATATAGAAGTTGGACGTTCTTAGTTTCATTAAGCTTGAATTGAGGTGTGATTCACGGTTTTAGTATTATTTGTTGTGATTTGAGATTTTGACTAAGTTAGTATGATATTTTAGGACTTGTTGGTGTATTTTGTTGAGGTCCCGAGGGCCTCAGGTGGATTTCGGAAGGTAACGGATCAATTCAGACTTGAATTTAGCTGCTGGAAATTTGTGGGCAGCTTCTGCATTTTTCGCATGTGCGTGAACAGTGACCACATCTCCGTGAACAGTACGTGCGTGAACAGTAAAACGTGTGAACAATACCGCGAAAATTCTGGACAATGTATATATAACGAGCAGTCCGAGTTTTCTTCCATTTTTTGAACAGGAATAGAGCTTTTGGGAAGATTTTTGAAGAGGGAAACGATTGTTCTTCATTGAGGTAAGAATTTTGGACTTCATAACTCGATTATATGTGATTAAGGACCAAATTAACAATGTTTAATTAGGGAAAAACAGTAGAAAAAGGTGAAACTAGGGCTTGAGTTTAAGAGACCTTCTAGGGGGGATTTGAGGGGTCATTTGGACTCCGATTTTGACGTTCTTTATATGTACAGACTCGTGAGATGATGAGTATCGTTTTGGTATAAAATTTGTCGAGTTCTAAGATTCGGGACTGGGGTTCGGGTTTTGACTAATTTTGGATTTTGTGCATAAAGTTGATATTTTTCGATTATGTTTCATTCCCCTAGCATATTTTGATGTGAAAAATCTGAACTTGATAGATTTGGAGCATTCAAAAGTTGATTCGAGGGGAAAACGTGTTGCGGAGTAGCTTTTCGGGCTAGTTTGAGGTAAGTAATGTCTTTAAATCCTGTCCTGAGGGTATGAAACCCCGGACTTTACATCCTTTCACAATTTTGGAGTGACGCACACACTGGATGACGAGTGTGGGGCGTGCACGAATTGTAAATTTGGAAATATGTTCCTTTTTAGGCAACTATTGAGTTGCGAAACCGCTTTTAACACATATGTTTTATAGTATTACTATGATTTGATATAATTGGGTTGTAAGCCATATTTGGGGCCTAATGCCGATCTGTTTAACCCTTGGGGGCTATTTTCCTGATATTCCTCACTTAGAAATTTATGATTTTACACTCAGTCTTTCTTGATAAATTGTTTTGACACTCTGAGTTATCGATATTATTTCTTGAAATAAAATACTGTTTTGGGGCGAGAACCCCGTTTATTATGGACTGAGTGGCATAGTGAGAGTGTTTGACTGAGTCAGGCCGATGGCCAATATTGTGAGGATATTTATGATATGAGAGAGGCTAAGAGACTGAGTAATTGATGCCATGATTTGGCTTGTTATAGCGCTTTGTAGGAGCCCCTCCGGAGTCTGTACACCCCTAGTGAGCGCAGGTACCTACTGAGTGCGAGTGTTGAGTGCCGAGTGATTGGGAGGAATGAGTGACTGTGAGGTGTTGAGTGACTGTTACTGAGTGATGGTGAGGTGCTGAGTGATTGATTTGGTCCGAGGGGCGGATTTGTAATGATATTTTACTGAGTTTTGATTATGATTCGTTTCATCTTTCAAACTGATATTTTGGGAGTTTTTACTGAGAAACCTTTGGAGAAATATACTTGTTCAAAGGATTTTTACGGAAATTGGTTTTCAAACTTATGTATTAAATGTATACTTTATGGAGACTCAGTGTTTTACTATTTTGTGGATGGATGTTTTGTGTTGTGTGTTTCTTATCTTCAAACTTGATTTATTTTTATTACTACTGAGTTGGCGTACTCATCATTACTCCCTGCACCTCTGTGTGCAGATCTAGGTAATGGTTCTGAGCAGTAGTCCCTTGCGTCCGTTCGGCATCAGCTTTGGGATTTCGAGGTAGCTGTCCAGCATCCACAACTTCTCCATTTCCCCTCCTTCATTAGTATTAGTATTTTATTCTGAGATATTATTTATGACATTAGCAGTGTTATTTTTATTCTTAGATACTCGTGATTAGTTGACTCCAGTTCTGGGGGTTGTGTCTAGACTGTCGGGTTATATTATGCTTGCTTAAGGATTTAGAGAAATTTTTATATTTATTATGCTGATTATTAATGATTTGAGAAACTTTATTAAAATAAATGTGTAGTTATGTGATGGTCGGCTAGCCTAGTTCCATGATAGGCGCCATCACGACCTGTTAGGATTTGGGGTCGTGACATTTATAGAACTGAAACTACCTCAATGCATATTCCTGTTAAACAAATGGAAAGGACATTCATTTTATGCTAAAAAAGAAATTAATATTATTACTAAGAAAGTTTATTAGATACTTTAACTTTACAAAATAAGAATTAGTTACAAAATTAGTATGTACACGTGGCAAGCAATGTACAGTTGGCTGCCAACTGCGTGCCAACTGGGATTATTTAAGTTAGTTGTAATTAGTTGTAAAAGTGTAGTTAGGGGCAGCTAATAGAGTAGTTAGGTGGTTATTGTATTTGTATATAAATAGTGGTTAAATGTAATGAAACAATGGACTTTCACTTTCTTCTTCATCTAACCTTGCTCGTCTCCTTCTTGTTAGAGATCTCTAGGGCGTTAATGCTTAGAGTTAACTAGATAATTGGAGCATTTTAGCATGGTATCATAGCTTCGATCCATAAGTAGAGGTTCGAAGTTTGTAATTGAAGATCAATTGTGAAGAAATTGAATCAGAATCTGTTTGAATTGCTCAACTATGGCGGAAAGACTTTATGCGGATAAACTCACCCATACTCATCCTTTGTTCATGAATCCAGGAGATACACATGGTATGATATTGATTCCTGTAAAACTCACTGGATCGGAAAATTACGGAATGTGGAGCAGATCGATGTTGATTGCTCTTATGGAAAAGAGAAAGTTAGGGTTCGTAACAGGTACGTGTAAGCGAGACTCATTTGAGGCAGAGTTGCATGAACAATGGGACACTTGCAACGCGACAATCCTCTCATGGATCATGAACACAGTATCAATTGATCTTCTTAGTGGAATTGTGTATGCATCCGACTCGCATGCGGTTTGGCAGGACTTGCAAGAGCGATTTGACAAAGTGAATCGCATGAAGATTTTTCAAGTTCACAGACAAATTGCAACACTATCTCAAGGTACCAATTTAGTTTTTGTTTATTTTTCGAAATTGAAGGAATTGTGGAATGAATATGATGCAATGGTACCTCCACCTGGATGTGATTGTGCTAAATCGAAGGCCTATATTGAACATTTCTATCAGCAAAGGTTGTTACAATTTCTTAGTGGTCTAAATGATTCGTATGATCAAGCTAGAATACAAATTGTTGGCCCATGTCACTGAATGGGTTTTGAAGAATGACAAATAGTGACAAGTTGAACCAGGTCCATCAGAGCAGATACATCTTAATGAAGCAGTTGGAACAAGAATTGTACAAGTCTAGGAGATGTCAGTGATTGCTGAGTATCAAAGAACTAAGAGAATGTCTCCTAATATGAAAATGTTGCAAATTGATAGAGATGACAGAAGTTGATTTCAGCTAGCATAGAAATAGAGGAAGGAAGTGGAGTTACATTCGAACTCATTGACACAAGCAGAATTGAACTCAACAATTGACTCTATAAATATTCAACAGATTACTACTGAAATTGTGAATGCACAAAGATCAAATTGAATCAAGTTTTGAAGGCAAAAATTCCCAGGATATTTGCAAGCAGAAGTACTGTGCAAAGGCTACATTTCAACTAGAAGAAACAATTCCATCATCTAAGAGTTGAGTCTAGTTGATGTGTAGTAGGAGTTTAAATATTGTATCTTATCAGCTTTCATAGAAGCAATTGTAATAGGTACAAATTGATCAAGTTAGAGTTAGCTTGAATTCTGTAGAAATTATCTAGAGGCTAGTTGATACAAATAGGATTAGAGTTAGTCCTAGAATTACAAAAGAGTTTATTTTGTAAGTCCATTTTGGCTCAGTGGTTTTAGTGAAGTGTTTGAGCAAATCCTACTGAGGAGTAGGTCGTGGTTTTTTCACCTTTTGAGCCAGGTATTTTCCACGTAAAATCCCTGTGTCTTTAATATTACTGCTTTATTATTCCGCAAACAGTAGTAAGTAGTATACTAAGAAGAACCAGGTTCTTCTTATTAGACAACACTCGAAAATTGGGTACTGCACAATTAACTTATAATATTGTGTAGTATTGAAGTCTAAAACAACAATTGGTATCAGAGCGGGTTATCCTTGAAGAGGCTAACACCTAGGAAAAGATCAAGATGAGTGCACCACCTGGGAACTGGGAAGGTCAATCAACTGCAAGGCCACCACTCTTCAACGTCCAGTACTATTCTTGGTTGAAGAATAGAATGAAGGATCACCTTATTGGAGAAGACTATGAACTCTGGGACATAGTCACTGATGGACCACTTGCAACAATGAAGAAAACCGCTAAAGGAGTAGATGTGCCTAAGACTAGGGCTGACTGCACAGCTGAGGATCTGAAGAAATGGGAGAAGAATGCCAAGGCCAAAAAGTGGCTAGTGTGTGGACTAGGCCCAGATGAATAAGCAGAATCCAAAGTTGCACCACTGCCAAGGAAATCTGGGATACTTTACAAGGGGCACATGAAGGAACAACTCAAGTGAAGAGGTCTGGAGGTACATTGCTATACTCTCAGTATGAAAACTTCA